>JAHWFP010260948.1:4675-16004 GCA_023313725.1 Lithobius niger
AAAGGTGGCTTACTGAACTACGTTATTTCTAGTGTATGTTTTTCGCTGTTGGCTTGTTTCCGATTTTCTTTAGTATTATTTCCAGCGATTTGTATCTATTTATTTCAAAGAGCAGAAAGCATGCATAAGATTTGCATTACATACTGCATGTATTTTATTTATTTTGCAGTTAAGTGAAAATGCATTTTCGAAGGGTAATACGAGAAATTCGAACCGATTTTTAAGTGAGCAAGGCACGCAACTGCAAAAATTACTACGGGTTAAAATTTGTAGTAAAATTAAACTAAGTTTTGCTGCAGTTGCCTTAGTTGCTGCACGTACTTTATCTGAAAATTAAAAAAAGAATTTGAACACTTGCAAAACTTAAATCAATGCAACATACCAGTATTTTTTTTAGAGTGAGAATAAACATCTTTGGAATAAGAGATAAAGAATGCTTTTTTTTTTTATTTTTTGTGACAATTAATAAAGTGTTTTAAAGTGTCACAATTTTAAAATTAAACGTTTTTTTAAAGGGTATTTAAATTTTCAATTTTTATTTGTTATCAATTCAATAAAATTCTTTAAATAGCGTGTGCAAGTTTGAATAAAAATAAATTTAAGGTGACTAACCTAAATAGGCACATCCATGCTACTCTCAATATTTCTGCGTTGTTTTTGCACCGTTTTTGCATGATACAATAAAAACTACAATACTGTGGTTTTTTAGAGGTTTGCAGTGGACAACCGGCGTGAAGACCCAGGAATGGTAATTTTATGGCATCTAAAATTTAATTCGGGATGGATTTATGGTGCTTTAAACAATTTAGTGTCAAAAAAGGGTGATTACCATGCAACGAAGTGGATGCATGTTATTAGGTAATCACCGAAGATGGGACGAACGAAAATAAGTTTAGGTTTTAAAACATCAGGAATGTGTGAATTTTTCCATTTGACAGGTGATGGACAATCTTTAAAATAGTTTTAAATTCTAGTTTTTTAAACTGTATTTAGTGGCTATGGGTTGTACATTAGGGAGTCTTGATTTTTCGTTTTAGACAAATTTTCGAATCTGGACATACCTGCCCCCACAAAAGTTTCCTTTTAGGGCACTGATTATGGGTAAAAAACAATTTCTCACTTTGACAATTTTTAAATATCCCACACTTTTTTAGAAGTTTCAAATTTTTCCAATTTTCTACGTAAAACTAGATTTTTTCGCTCAAAACAGTTTTTCAAATCTGAATTTGCCTGACGTCTCAAAAGTCTATTCTAGGACCTGATACGCGTCGCAACAAGAAATAATTAATAAAGTGTCAAGTAACGTTTGAAAAAAAGAAACAATCTAAAATTAGTGAGGATTGAAGAGAGAATAAAAGTCTGCCAAAGATTCGGTTTTTCCTGAGAAAATTAATGCTGATAAAAATAACCACTGGTTTAAGTTAAGTATTTAATGAAAACGTAAGGAAAAATATTTTAAATTGAATTAAATTCTCTTCAACGATCATCATGTTAATACAAACGAAATAATGATGCAATTACAAAACAACTATGTATGATTCGCACCCCTAAAGCATCCATAGCCTACAATTTACAATAATATCGTGTGAAATCCAGATTATAAGTATCCAAGTTCTTGGTTGCCACTGCTGCCAAGCAACGGCCATGCGTTCACATGGCTACCATTGTTCCAGACAACGAAGTCGTTCCAATTCTATGTGCTGATAATCAAACCAAGCAAGTTCCCGCCATTTGTTTATTTTCAGGTAAGTTTGCATTGCCATCTTAACAGGAAGGTTGAAACAAATTTCGTTAATGTTCAAAGTATTGAGGAAAATTTGTGAACCGATCGATTGCTTCTCTATCTTTTAAAACAAGCTGTTAAAAAGATCCCAAGCACGGCAAGAACTAGCACTCTGTTCCAAATATGGCGGCTGACGAAAAAGAAATGACTGCTGTGATGTGTATGCTACAGATTTGTGCCACAATTAGACTATTAACGTTGAGTGATTTGATTGCATTTATTTTTAATTAATGAGGAAAATGTATAGCCTACTTCAAAGAGCAGAAAGCATGCATAACATTTGCATTACCTAACGCATGTATTTAATTTATTTAGCGGTTAAGTGAAAATGCATTTTCGAAGGATAACATGAGAAATTTAAAACGATTTTTAAGTGAGCAAAGCACGCAACCACAAAAATTACTACGGGCTAAAATTTGTAGTAAAATTAAACTTACGTTTTGCTGCAGTTGCCTCAGTTGTTGTAGATGTTTTACCTGAAAATAATAAAAAAAAGGAATTTGAACACTTGCAAAACTTAATTAATGCAACATATCAGTATTTATTTGGAGTGAGAATAAACATCATTGGAATAAGAGTTCAAGAATGCTTTTATTTTATTAATTGTTTTTTAAGAGTCACAAAGTGGACATTTTAAAATTAAACGTTTTTTTAAAGGGTATTTAAATTTTCAATTTTTATTTGTTATCAATTCAATAAAATTGTTTAAAATGTGTGCAAGTTTGAATAAAAATAAATTTAAAATGTCTAACCTAAATAGGCACTTGTATGCTACTCACAACATTTCTGCGTTGTTTTTGCACCGTTGTTGCATGATACAATAAAAACAATAATTCTGTGGTTTTTAGAGGTTTCCAGTGGACAACCTGCGGGAAAAAAACAGGAATGGTTCTATGGTTTTATGGCATCTAAAATTAAATTCGGGTTGGATTTATGGTCGTGTTTAGTGCCCAAAAAAGAGTGATTACTAAGCAACGAAGTGGATGCATGTTATTAGGCAATCACTGAAGATGGGACGAACGAAAATGTTTAGGTTTTAAAACATCAGGAATGTGTGAATTTTTCCATTTGACAGGTGATGGACAATCTTTAAAATAGTAAATCCTAGTGTAGAAACTGTATATATTGGCTAGGGGTTGTACGTTAGGGAGTCTTGATTGTTCATTTTAGACAAATTTTCGAGTCTGAACATACCTGGCGCCTCAAAAGTTTTCTTTTAGGGCGATGATTATAGGGGTAAAAACAATTTCTCACTTTGACAATTTTTGAATATCCCACACTTTCTTCGAAGTTTCAAATTTGTCCAATTTTCTACGTAAAAACTAGATTTTTTCGCTCAAAACAGTTTTTCAAATCTAAAAATGCCCGACGTTTCAAACGTCTCTTCTAGAACCTGAAACGCTTCGAAACAAGAAATAATTAAAAAAAAAAGTATCAAGTGATGTTTGAAAAAAGAAACAATCTAAAATTAGTAATGATTGAAGGACCTGAGAAAGTTAATGCTGATGAAAATAACTACTGATTTAAGTCGAACATTTAATGAAAACGTTAGGAAATATATTTAAAACTGAATTAAATTATTGTCAACGATCATCATATGTTAATAACAAGAAATAATGATGCAATTACAAAACAAATCTGTATGATTTGCACCCCTAAAGCACCCATAGACTACGATTAAAAGAAAATCGTGTGCCATTCAGATTATAAGAATCTTCATGGTTCATGGTTGCCACTGTTGCCAAGCAACGATCACGTGGCTACCATTTTTCCAGAAAACGAAATAGTTCCACCTCGATGTGCCGACAATCAAACCAAGCCAGTTCCCGCCGTTTGCTTATTTTCAGGTAAGTTTGCATTGGCATCTTAACAGGAAGGGTGAAACTAATTCGTTAATGTTCAAAGCATTGAGGAAAATTTGTGAACCGATCGATTGATATAAGATATAAGATATAAGAAGGTTTGCCGCAGAAGCAACAGGTCTGGCAAGGATCCAAGGATCACTTACTGCCAGCCTTGACTATAAAAAAATAAATAAAAAATAAATAAAAATGAATAAAAAAAACACGACTGGATATGGAAGGGCCACAAAGTGGTCACTAAGACCAGCCCCACTAGTTAAAATTGTAATGTGTAAAAGATAAAAGATGATCGTTTATAGCTGATAGCTTTACTTTAAAGGATGCCACATTACACGCCATAACCACATGCTCAGGAAGGGAGTTCCAAACCTTCACCACCCGAAATGAAGGTTGCGTCTCTATCCTTTAAAGCGAGCTGTTAAAAAGATCCCAAGTACGGCAAGAACTATAGCTCGGTTCCAAAGATGGCGGCTGACGACAAAGAAATGACCGCTGTGATGATTATACTACAGATTTGTGCCGCAACTTTTTTTTCCCACTGCGTATGCCTAACATTGGCATACCAATTAGTTTATGAGCGTTGAGTGTTTTGATTGCACTTATTTTTAATTAATGAGGTAAATGTATATAGCCTACTTCGAAGAGCAGAAAGCATGCATAACATTTGCATTATCTAACGCATGTTATTTAATTTTTTTTTGCGGTTAAGTGAAAAGGTGTTTTCGAAAGGTAACATGAGAAATTCGACCCGATTTTTAGGGAAGAAAGGCACGCAACCATAAAAATTACCCCGGATTAAAATGTGTAGTAAAATAAACTTACGTAGTCCTCTACCTCTACCTCCTGTATGTGCTGCACCTGAAAATAAAATAAAAAATTGAATGCTTGCAAAACTTTAGTTAATGCAACATATCAGTATTTTTTTTAAAGTATAGAATAAATGAATTTAGAAGAGGTCAATAACGTTTTTTTTTTTAATTAATCATTTTTAAAGTATCACAATGTTGAAATTTTAAAACCGAACATTTTTTTTAAAGGGTATTCAAATTAAAATTTTTATTTGTTATCAGTTCAATAAAATTATTTAAATATTGTGTGGAAATTTGAATAATAACAAATTTATAGTGTTTAACCTAAATAAGCACAAGTATGCTACTCACAACGTTTGTATGGCATATTTTTTTAATATTAAAAACAACAATAATTATATGGTTTTTTAGAAGTGCTGTGGACAATACCTGCCGAAGACCCAGGAATGGTAATTTTATGGCATCTAAAATTAAATTCGGGTTGGATTTATGGTGATACAAAAAATTTAGTGCCGAAAAGGTGTGATCACTACACAACAAAGTGGATGCATGTCATTATTTAATCACTGAAGATGGGAGGAATGAAGATAAATTTAGGTTTTAAAACATCAGGAGTGTATGAATTTTTCCATTTGAGAGGTGATGGACAATGTTTAAAATGGTGGTAAATCCTACTGTTGAAACTGTATCTAGTAGCTAGGGGTAGTACATGTGAGCGACAGCTTAGGGTTACGAGAACCAGAAAAGGTTCTGGGCAATACTGACATTTTCGGTGAAATTTTAGAAATTTCATGTTAAATATCAACTCAAAATTATAAAATACAATTACATGAACATTGCATTCCAAAATTGTACCTCCACTACAACGTGAACTCTGGCTTGCCTACAGGCGTAGATAGGAATTGCTACAATTTGTGTATAACTAGGATTTTTAGTTAAAATACGCATACAAACACTTGTATATAGCCTAGGTAAATAAGTATAGGAATCAACCGGCTTTCGAGGGATGAGATGTAACAATCCGAGGACGCGTATCGCCTGAGAATTGTTACATCTCAGCTCGAGAAAGCTGGGTGATATCCTACTTATCCACCAATTTCAACATCTCAGCACGTTCCCTATTGTTAAGCAGCGCACAACAAACAACGAATCGTGCTGACGTTCTTTTGCTCAGAAAGCTCGACAATTATTGAGATTAAAATAACTTTTTTAATTCAATTATAAAAAGCTGTCCAGTGGTGATTCGCAGGATAATTTAAGAAAACTACCGCATAAAATATTTAAAAAAGTGTAAACCTTTAAGGTTAGAGGATAAATTAAATTTTGCACTTCTCTGCACTAAATTAGGTTAGTACATTTTTCTAAATCAATCGCATAATCACACTTGTGAGTTGGAGGGTTTCCAGAGGGGCTTCTAGATCAAGTGCCTGTATCACTTAAGCGCATTTAGGTCCGGCTTGGCCTTCCCCATTTACTGCTGGTTAGATTCGGGTTTTCACTCATTGACTTCATTAGCTATACAGCCGCTTTTGCAGGCCGATGTCGGTAGAACCTTAAATACGGTTCCTCCTTGATAAACTGATGCGTTTGGTATCAGCAGTTGACATATCCTCCTGCGGCCAAATAGGTGATGGGCAATTTTAACCCGAATAGAGACCGTTACTACTCTTTCCAGTACTAAAAGAAATCGTAGGGGACCTACCTTCGTACAAACTCAAAAACTTGTTATTCATTTTAGTGATCTGGTTTCATCAAAATGAGGGTTAATAGGGTTACCTCACGATCTTGCTGCTACGGAGGCTATACCTTGCAATCAAAAGAGTGATCCTATCTGTTATAGTAAAGGGGGTCCAAAAAGACTACAGCTTGAAACTAATCTTCCAAAATGACGTTAGTAGCAAACCCCAAAATGGAGTTTAAATTATTTATCTTGTGCCAATTACCTTGCCTTAAGACCAAGGTGATCCAAAAATAAGAAAAATTACCTAGAGCGGGTTAACACTTAAGACCAAGTTAAAAACCCTACAAAACCTCCAGAATTAAGTTTTCCAAATTAATAAGACACAGATCTAATCAATACGAGTTAACACTAGACTTGAAATGTTCAGTGTCAAATTAAAAACAAAACGGGTTTTCCACAATTTATGGTATTCATGGGATAAAAGTCGAGATTATTGGTACTGCCCTATTATCAAGTCTTTATACTATGAATTGACCATAAACTCCCCGTATTTTCAACGGTTAGAAATAATACCGTTTTCATCATGCTAATTAGGTTCACTTAGCTGTAGCATCTGGTGGGGTCAAAAATTTACAAATTGGAGTAGTGGGCTCTAAAGAAGTGGCACACATTTATTCTGGTGTTTGGCCAGGCCATTTGTAATGGATCAAAATCTAATGAACATAACACATGCAAATGAGCACAAATAACATAACTTTTAACACAGTTTTTCCAAATTATTCAAATGAATCACCAATCTTGATCTTGAAACCGTTCCCTTGGCAGTTAGACTGGCAGTTACAAGTAGAAGTATCAGACAATTTGGACACTTTTTAAGATGAAAAATTCTGGAATTCCAAAGTTAAGTGAATTGACCGGAGATTTCGTCAACAACAGGTCTCAAATTTGATACATGTTGGTAACCTTTTTGCAAGAGACCAGTTGAAACTTTGCAAACTTTGCAAACTTGGGGAAAAATTTTCTCCGCAATTTCATAAGGTTCTGCAAATTTTCTTTGTTGCTTAAAGGAATACTAAACCCTCACTTTTCCAATTTTTTAAATGATAGCTAAGACCTTAAAAATCCCTTCAAAACTTATAAAATGTCGCTTGCCTTCTTACTTACGTCGTAATAAATTAAAATAAGTACGTTTTTTAAGACACCCAACCAAACGTAGCACCACGAGAGCTCGCGACTATGGAGGTTTCGTGAAGCAGCGTGACATCAAAACCATAACGGAAGTGGGGATCGCATCATTCCCATCGTGCAGCGCACACGACCACTCTCTGCTTAAACAAACATGGCTACCAACAACGCTGTCGCTGTCAATTCGTTGCAGCCGTATCAGTTTGAAACTGTTGCAAGTGGTAAACGGAAGGCAAAAAGATGCAAGATCGTTAAGAAAACACATAAGAAGCCAGAAGACCCGTGGGATCCCGCCAGCGATGACCTGTCGTGGTGTAGATGCCAGAAATGCCCGAACTACGAGAGTCCCAGGCGATGCCGTTTTGTTTCTGGCGCACGCGCAGGTCACGCAGACTGGTGGAAGGCGCCGTAAAAGTAATGATGTCACGACACGTGGTGGTTCAAAACGGGATTTTCTCCAGAGCGTGTGCATCGTCTGCTTAAATCAGGTAGTTTAAAAATTCGTACGGCTTAAACACTGACACCCATTGACGTCGGATACCTGTTAACATTAATTCCAGTATCTAAACTATCGATAAAAAAAATTCATTGTTGTAGGGTTTAGTATTCCAGAGGTTTAGGAATACGAGCATTTAGCTAAGCATACTCGTAGGCCCAATCAGAATGTCTAATCTGCCGTAATCCCTCCAAAGTTTTACGAAAATTACTAGTTAGTGTAGCGGCCCAAAGAGGTAGTGGGAGATCTAACATTTTTTGAATGGGAGGGTTTGTTCCTATATTTGTCTCTCGACCGAAATATAATGAAGAGGTGTAACCAATTCTCGAATAAACCGAGCTGTTCATAGAAAGCATAAATCACCACAAAATTGTGCGATCATACTACCGTTTTTTTTTTACACTGTAGATTTACCGGGCTGTTAGACGCTGGATGGTAAAGGGTAGTAACTGACTCCTTAATACCAAAACGTCTGTAAAATTCCTTACTAATTGAGCTATCTAGGGCGGTCTATTACCACTCACTATGTGATGAGGTACCCCAATTATAGGGAAAACTTGATTAATTAATAATGTGACAAGCGTTTTCATATCAAATTTTTTTTTACATGGGTAACAAAGGAGATATCCGGTGAACAAATCTGTAATTACCAGTACATTGCGTTTCATACGCGGAACTTTGGTCACTGGCAGAGACTGCTTCTAATCTAAGTGGATTGTGTGGAACGAATGAACCAACGGAATGGACTGTAGTCTACCATGGGTTCGTAAGCCATGGCCTTTATATTGTTGGCACAGATGGCATACCCGGACGAACTTAGGGTCAATCTACTCGTTCTAGGAAAGTAGACCAAATTTTTAACTAGTGCCAAGGTTTTTCTGGCACTGAAATGTCCTCCTGTAACCGTACTATGGTTAAGAAGAATTGCTGAAGCCAAAGCGACCAACTGGGAGTGAGGGAACCTGCTACGGGAAATGCTCGTGTGAGGTGCAGTGCGTCTGTTAGCCCTGCTATTGGCATTCTAATGATATAATTACTATAGAGATTAGGAGGGAGAGCATTACCTGAAACTAAAAGGTACGTTTTTTAAGTTGTTTGGGATAGAGACCGATTCTGTTTTTAAAAAAATCTGGCAATAGGAGGAAGGGCAGGAGGAGGGGGACGCTGAGGAAGAGGGCAGAGAGATGATGAGGATAAAGGGGACGGAGAGGATAGGAGGAAATTGGAGTATTACAGGAAGAAAAATTGCCTGTCGCAGTCAACATTTAGATCACCCAGACCGAAATCTGGGAAACAACCACGGGCAAAACAAAACCTCGTTCAAAGCCGGGCACAACTGTTATTACAATCATAAGAATTGATTCGATAAACAATTTCTTTTTGACAATTGCTTTCGTTTATCACTGAACCATCCATTACTCATCTCGTATGATTACCCCTTAACGCCCATGTCCCTGCAAGCTCAAAATCCCGAAAGGTCAAATTCCCAACAGTTTACTTCGGAACTCAAAACCCGACTGTTGGATTCCTGACAACTCAAAATCACCACATTCAAAATACGAAAAGGGGGGGGGGTCTAAATTTTTTCCAGGATGTCGAAAGGTGGGTCATCGAAAAACTTGTTGGTCTCATCTTTATTCCCCCTCCCCCTCGCTGCTCATAAATAATGACTGGTCCCTTATATGAGTCGTTAGGGGGAGGTTGAAGGACTTTGAGTGTCCTTTCAAGTTACAGCCCTTTTTTTTTAATAGAGCTACGCATGCCAATAGTGTAAGTTTGACAGATGCAGGAATCTGTAAACAATACTGCCTGAAAAGACAGGACGAAAATGGGTTAATAACTGCAAACGTTACAGACAAAAGAAAACGGCCAAACAAAGGGCAAAATGTTGGACAGGGGCGTAACTCGTGCTTCACTGCCGCTTTTTATACTGTCTTTTTGGTTGACATTATTTAATGATTATCTATATCTTTCTGCAGCCCCAATAAACACAATTAACGATTACATCTTTCAAATTTACACCACTGGTCACTTTAAATTCCATTACTGATGCACCTGTCAGTAATGATTAGCTGTCAAAGGCACCATGGGTCATTTGCATTTTAAATAAAAAATGATTACTAATTTTTCGAATTAAAAAAAATTGCTATGTAAAACCATAATACAGTCAGTTAACACCTACCTAAGTTTCCTGAAAAATGTGGTTCGTCCCTGTTAGTAATGAGCTAGCTTCACTGAGCTTATTGCAGGGAAATTGGGCAAACTCGGCATTGTTCGTACCACGCCTTACACCATCGCGTAAAATAAGTGCTTGGAATACGACTGTCGTGACTTTTTTAAGTTGTCGGGATGTCAGTTGTGTGGGTTTCTTTTTTAAATCGAGAATTAGACTGTCAGGTTTTGAACACATCGCAAGTTTAACCTGTGGAGATTTGAGTAGTCCGGATTTTTTCTCAGGATATTTCGACTGTCAGCGCTCAGGTGGGAGACTACGATGTTTCTTCAGCGGGTATGTGATGTAATCTGGACTATTTTGGAAATTATCTCTGCGCCTTGCTACGTTTGGAGGTTTTCCGGTTCGCTTTCCTGGGTGTGCCGCTTCCCCCTCCCCCTCAATCACTAGACGTGTGTCTCCTTTTGAATATGTCTAGTATAATTCATAATTTAGCTGATTCACCTATACACGAGTATTAATGGCCGCAATAGGGGAGGGGGGGGGGGGAACATACATATGGCTCCAGGTCCGAGATGCTCCCCAAACGCAGACTAAAAAAAAAACAACAACATTTTTATTGAACGGAGGGGGCCCCAATCTTCTGATTGCCCCTTGGCCTCCACCAGAAATGTAGTTGCGGCACTGCGAGCTACAGAGACCTAATGCTCCACCAAATTTATTTTTATACGGAGATTGGGTCGAGTCAATTGGTGAAGCTAATACCTATAAATTATAAATCAACATAACATGGCCTTGCAGAAGCATTTGAAGCTTAAACGCTGACACACACGCACACAATTGGGGTTTTTAGAATGGAAACCTGTAAACTTGACCATGAACCATAAACCTTATTTATGATAAACTAATGGAAAAAGAAACGTTTTGTTCGTTGCTGTCAAGTAAAGCACAAGTCATGCAAACGAAAATTAGCTGCAGTTCGTAGGCTTTTTAGTCAGAACAATACCCCAACAATCACAACAGATGATTGCCATCTTAACTTTAAGTATTAGTTTTTAAATCGATTATTTCAGATTGCTTCACTTTGATGTCGTCCTTTATTCAACCTTTTTAAAACGGCTCGTTTTCCAGCCTATGGCTCCTGATTCCACGTACAAATAATTCTCTAAATGAGACTACACAACCGCTCAAGGTAAACAGTAGTTGATGAATGAACCCTCACTTCAAGAACTAAAATAAAAGTTGTTATCAAGGACCGCGGTAGCGGTCCTTGTGTAAGCCTCAGCATGAACCTCCATGTTAAACGTCAAACTTTGAACTCCTATAGTCTCGCCCAGAAT
>JAHWFP010260949.1:843-59127 GCA_023313725.1 Lithobius niger
AGTTAGAATTTGAATTCTGTCTTATGTACTGACATAAAATGTGACGTCACAGAAATTCCTAGACCTGCAATGACTTAAGGTATTAAAAGGAGCACTGCTGTACACATGCAGATGACCACCATTGAATATCAGGTGATTCTGAGGGGTCTGACCTAGTGGGAATTGAATTCTGTCTTATGTACTGGCATAAAATGCGACGTCGCAGAAATTCCTAGTCCTGCGATGACTTAAGGCATTAAAAGGAACATTGCTGCACGTATGCAGATGACCACCAAAAAATATCAGGTGATTCTGAGGGGTCTGAACTTCTTGGAATTTAAATTCTGTCCCATGGACTGGCATAAAATGTGACGTCACAGAAATTCCCAGACCTGCAATGACTTCAGGTATTAATAGGAGGCTTTTTGTGTGCATGCAGATGACCACTACCAAAGATCAAGTGATTCTTAGGGATCTGGCCTTGTTGGAATTTAAATTCTCTTTTACAGCATAGCATAAAAGGCAACATTTCAATAATTCTACGACCTTGAAAAACTTAGGGTAATGAAAGGACCACCACCACCAAATATAAAGTGATTCTGAGGGGTCTCACCTTGTTCTGGTTTAAACCCTAGCATCGAATAGGATGTTGCAGAAGTTCTAAGACCTTCAATGACTTACAGCAATGATACTGTTTCCTTTGTTACCCTCACTAACCAACCTCGGCGAGTATAGTTCTATCCCTCACGTGTTTACTGCCTGTTGCATTGAAAACGACGTATTTTGCCTCGTGGCGCCATACCAGTTCTCCCAAAGGTTGGAAGATTAGCTGCTCTTAACGTTGGATTAATAAAACAAGAATCTTGTGATGTCGAATCACCTGGCCTGGAGCCAGGAAGCAAAAGCCGCTGCTTCTTTCCTGGAAGGCATTGTGAAAATAAATGGTGAAATGTAAATCGACTTGTAGGTAAGCTTATTAACTGTAATTTTACTAGTAAATATTTTGCTTGTATTTGTACTTGTAAAATCGGTCTTATATGCCACACTTATTTATTAACGATTATACAGCAGACACAAGTTCTTAGAAATTCGTACCTCTGTTTAAAATTTTTCGGCTACTACAAATACCTAGTAATTTGTAATAATTATTTTTATAATAAAATTAATACACTAAATAAAAAATAGTGTTTTCATAAATTGTTATATTTCAAAGTTTATATTTCAATTTTTATTACAAACTAAGCAGGCATTGCTTAGAACGTGGTAATTTATTCTTAATATTTCCTTTTGAAGGCTCGTGGTCTTCTAAAGACTAAGATATAAAATAATAATAATAATAAAAATAAATATTACAATCAATGTTACCGTTATTCATTTTTATTACAAACTAACCAGGCAGTGCTCAGAACGTGGTAATTTATTTTTAATATGTCCTTTCCAAGGCTCGTAGACTTTGATGTAAAAAAAAAAATTAGTAAATAAATAATAAATAAAACAAAGTTTACATTTTATACTACGTAAATAATTTTAAAATTAATCCTTTACAACCCTTTTTTAACGCTGCTTTTGTTTATTTACTCCTCTTTTGTCAAATCGTTGTTTTTCATCTTGTATAATTCATCAGAAGAAGCGTTTTTGCCATTTGGTGTCATGGCGTGGATAATCGATAAGCATTCGTTGCTGGAATAACCGACGTCTATTAGTGCAACTATTTTGCTGTTCATATTTTCTAACAATCGCTTAGTATTTCTAAGAGTTTTACCTCTAGTTGAGCGTTTTAAACTTGTTCGTTTGACAGGAATCTTACTTAAATCTCTCCTAGGTGCATTTTTCTTAGTTTTAAGACATAATTTCGGTCCTAACTCGTGCTACCTGTAAAACTAAACGTGCAGATTTCGTGTAGGTTAGCCTATGTGATTTTTACGAATTTCGTGCTTTCTGGCTTATTTACAAGTCGTATTTACGTTTGATTTTCGTCAAAACTTATCGAAATTTTACAGGATGCAAGCTAGCAAAATTTATTCCAGCCCCATCGTGAATTTAGCTACGTGCTCGATGGTGAAGGACGTTTTTGCTTTTGATGAAATAAACTCAAAACATCTAACAATTTTACTGTTACTGTTTTACTGTTATTGTTGCAGCTTTACAATAATCACAATCGGCACTCCAAGTAAGGGAGACCACACAAGTTTTATTGGTTGTGATGTGTCTTGGACCTAACACATTTCTAAGCTAAACACTATGGCTAAACTATTTTATAGAGAATAAGGAGCAGGTGTAGACGGTACAGTTAGGCAGTTTATTATGGCATGAGACAAAGCTTATATTACATATGCTCATTAGCATACAAGCACTGATTGGCAGAGTATAGGCAAGGTACACCAATAAGCAGCAAATCATAAACAGATGTCAGAGTCAAGCAACCAGGAATACACTTGCTATTTTAGTATGTCAACTGGATGCACAGAAGGTGCACCAGTTCCAGAACAGACCAGTTCCCCCTTAAAATTAAAAGACAGTAAAAAATATTTACTGGGGAACTGGCCTTTACATTTTACATAATACTGTTCTTTTATTGTTTACTTAGGCCTTCAAAGTTTATGGCCTACAAAAATTGGTTCTTTGTGCACAAACTGTATTTACACAAATTTTTGCAATTTCAATTTTAAACATTCAGTAAACACAACTAACAACTGTTAATCATTATGGCTTTACCAGTCAATTTCAACAAGTATTAATTTGCTATTATTTCATGAATTTTCAGTTTGCACAAACATGATTTTTCAGTTTTATTCACACTTAATCAATGCATTAAAGCTTTATTTTCTATCCGCATGATCAAAATTTTTGCAATTTGTTAAAATTTCGAATTTATCGATCTAAACTTGTCGCTGATCGGTTTTCAGGTAGCCAGCGACATCTTGCGGATAAAAACTCATTTGCCAGTCTTGCCTTGACATCACATATTTTTTTGTTCAATTCACCATGCTTTCTTTTTAACGCTCCAAGCACGGAAGCTTTTCTTAGAGAAAAACAGAAGAATATATAAAACAATGATTAGCAAAGGGCATTTTTTTAACAAATACACAATGCATTATTCTTCATTAAAACCGCCGGATAGTTACGCGAGCACAATCAACGTTAACACTACATGTTCTAGACCTCCTACCCTACGTCTACGATAACGCGGAAAACAGAAAACTGAATAGAATGAACAGAACGGAACACACATGTGCCCGTCCAAGCTGGTGCTGAACGTTAGCACATATTCCTTTCAAAAGAAGCGTGCGTGCTCTACTTGCTTCTCCCTCCCCACGAACAACAAGTGGACACGGCCCAACCGCTTACATGCCTAGCATTTCGCGTTGAGTGGATTATCGGCTAACTGATCGGACTTTCACGAGTCTTAGTGGTGTTAGTGTTTATGGTAGTGTAAATTTATGTATGTTTTCCTTGATTTCAATTAAATATCGGCGTGGCAAAGTTGAGTGTTGGATCGTCCGCCATGTTGACTTGGCCTAACGGAAAGCAGAACCAACAGAAAGTCAGCTCGGCGAGCAGAATTTCCATAGTTCTGTAAGGAATGCATTCTGGGATTGAAAGGAGGCGTGGTTTTTCCGCCAAATCAACTGAACGGAACGTTCCGCGTAATCGTAGACGAGGGGCTAGACAGTTTAAAAAATCGCTCTTTACGCGAATACGGAAAACGGAAACAAACATTTAGTCGGACGCTACTCGCCCTACAATTAAAACCGCGATCAACACCAGTACATTTTAGTCAAAAGTTTTTGATTTATTAATCAAATTCTAAATTCTAAATTACTAGAGTGAAACACACAAATAACACGGACCGAAACAAACACTTTACAACCAAACCTGTACCGTACACCTTCGGTTAATGTTTGTTACGTTAGGGGCGAAGATCGCTAGTTGTGCTAACTAACAAGAAAGCTGCTCATTATCTGCAGAAATAGAAAAATACACAGATTAGTAAATTTTCAAACAATTCGCAATCAATCATCATATCTTAGTGGTTTAACTTTTTTTCTTATTGGACGATTTTTTGCTAACGATACTTCAGGGCTTATTTTGCGTTTTGATCGAGCATCTGAGACAGCTTTGGAAGTTCCAGTATTAGTGCGTTCGGAAAGTGTAGTTTGCGAGTCTGGATTATTAATGTCAACACTGACATTAGGGACCAGTGAACTTGTTGCTTTTTGTCCACGGGATTTGCATTGGGAATCTGACTCGACTAGCGCTGTAAGTTCACTTTCGATTCGGGATTGATCAGCCTTTTCTTTAAGACTTTGGAATTTTTTCGCTGATTTTTGCCCAGAATGCGTACGATCATTTTCGACTGACTGCCCTGGCATCGGTGACGTATTAGCGTTACGTGTTATGACGGATCTGCGTGGCGCGACTCCCTTATTAGGTGATAAAATTGAACTCGATTCCTTATTGGCTAAAGGAAAAACAACTGATTGTCTGCGTGACTTCCTACTGATTTGAATAGTGGAATCGTTTGGAACATTTGCAGAATTCAGTGCTTCATTTGGGAAATCATCATTCTTAGCAAAATGCGTGTTTTGCGAGCTTTTAACAGAGCCGTCCAGATTTAATTCTTCGTTCGGGAATCTCTCGCGTATTTGGCAAACATTTCGCCTTAACGTTAAGCCACTTTCAGTGAATATTAGGTAGTTACTGAAGTCTAGGCATTTAAATATCACGGCAGGCTGCCAATTACGCTTTGCTACAGTGTAGTCCCTAGTCCAAATAGGCATAAATTCCGTGAACGTTTCTTGTTTTTTATGCGCAGTACTAGCATTTGATTTATCATGTTTAACTTGAATTTTCTGTTGAAGATTAGGCTTCAGTAAATCCAAGCATGTTCTTGATTCTCGTCCTAAGAACAATTTTACTGGAGTTTCATCCGTGACTGTGTGCGGACAATTTCGGTTTGCTACATGAAATTCATTAAGGTATTGCTTAATTGTTTTACCTTCTTTGCGAGCAGCTTTGAAAGCTTTTTTAAACTCTCTCACGTACACTTCCCCAAAACCATTTGACTTAGGATTATAGGGTGCCCCCGTTAGGTGGCGGATTCCCCTGGTTTTAATAAAGGTCTGAAATTCAGAAGACATCCAATTTGCCGCATTATCTGTCACGAGCGTTAACATTTGGCCAAAATCGGCCGTATATTGTTCAAATACTTCGATAATTTTTTCCGACGTTGTTTTCTTCATAAATTGCACCACTGGATATTTACTATGGGCATCAACAATTATTATGAATGTCAAACCTTCGACCAAACCAAAATCCGAATGGACACGGTCGAGAGATTTTAAAGGTACCTCCCACAAGTGTTTTGGACCAGCTGTTTTTTCTCCTTTTTGTTCCTGGCATGGGATGCACTTTTTAACCTGTAATTCAAGATCTGCATCTATCCCAGGCCACCAACACTTTCCCCTAGCCAAAGATTTGACTTTAACTATTCCCGAGTGTCCGGCATGTAGGTCCTGCAATATTCGTACTCGCAGCTTGGTTGGCACGACAACTCTTAGGCCCCAAAAAAGGGTATTGCATTCTACAGTTATTTCGTTCTTACGAACGAAATAGGGATTAAGTTCTTGTTCTTCAACCTTGTCAGGCCACCCATGCCTCACATAGCGCAGCACCCGAACCAACACTGGGTCTTTAACTGTTGCTTTAACTAAGGTATCATTTAGAATAGGTAATGATTCAACAGACTCAATGTACAAAACTTTAAAGGGAATATCCTCATCAAGGTCCTCAGTTTTAGCTTCTAAGGGTAACCTAGACAGCATGTCAGGTGTTAGATTATATTTACCCGGGACGTGTTGTAGGTTATAGGAGTAACCATTCAACTACATTGCGTAGCGCTGTACCCTGCTAGCAGCCATTTGGGGTATTCCATTTTTGGGCCCAAAAATCCACAGTAACGCTTTATTGTCAGTTTGTAATGTAAAGTGGTTAGAATAAAGGTACTGATGGAATTGCTTGACCCCCCCACGAAATTCCAAGGGCTTCTCTGTCGAATTGGGAGTAATCCTGTTCTGCTTTTGTTAGCTTCCTGGAAGCAAATGCAATGGGCTTGTCTTGCCCATTAGGAAGCGTATGCATAAGGCACGAGCCCAATCCAAACGGAGATGGATCTACGGCTAGCTTCAATTCGTACTTAGGGTTGTAGTGCACCAATGCATTTGATGACTTAAACAACTCCTTAATTTTACTCATCGCTTTATCACACTCTGGGCCCCAAACCCACTTTTGTTTAGGACTTAGAAGTTTGGTGATAGGTACTAATTCATGAGCTAAATTTGGAAGATACTTAGCATATTGGTTTATAAAGCCTAAAAAGCTTTGCAATTCAGGTATATTACGTGGATTTGGAGCATCAGTTACAGCCTCACTCACTTCATGCAAGTTTGTTAGCCCCTCCGAATCGATCTTATTACCTAAATATTTCAGTTCTGATTGAGCAATTTTGCATTTCCCAAGACCCAAGCGAGCCCCTGAATCTTGCAAGGCTGACAACAGCTGATTAAGGCTGTCATCATGTTTAACACCCTTGCCACAAACCAGGATGTCGTCATAAAATGGCTCACAGTTTGGAATACCCGATGTTAGGCTCACCATAAGACGTTGAAAAAGTCCTGGGCTACTAGCCAAGCCAAAGGGACAGCGTAAAAACTTAAACAGACCCAAAGGCGTGTTTATTACTAAGGCTTCTTGTGACTCTGGGTCAAGCTCCATCTGAAGGAATGCATCCTTGAGGTCAATCAAACTGAAAGTGTTGCTTCCGGAGAGCTTACCAAACAATTCGTCAGCAGTGGGAACTGGATAATGGTCTATCTCTAGCTGGGAATTTACTGTTGTTTTGTAATCCCCCACAATCCTAATCTCCCCGTTAGCTTTATGCACTATAACAATCGGTGTAGTCCAACTGCTAGTGCTTACGGGCTCCAAGACTCCCATTGATACCAGCCGTTTGATTTCAGCGTCAACTTTCTCTTTTAAAGCAAGTGGAACAGGTCTAAATTTTCAATAAACAGGAACTGCATCAGGCTTAAACTTTATACTAGCCTTAAAATTTCGAAAACAACCCAACCCTGGTTTGAATAATTCTGGAAATTTTGCTGCCAAAACTTCCGGGGTGATAGCTGTTCTATGCACCTGTATGGCCTCTTCCTGTCATAACCTTTTAATATGACTTAAAACCAAAGGATAGAATCGTTTCAAATCGTAATCAAAAATTGCAAGCCAATCCTTGCCCATTAAAGGTGTTTGCTCCGATTTTGAAATTAAGGCTTGAACCTGCTCAGTTTTACCTTCAATCTCAACATTAACACGAATATAACCGTGTACACGTTGGATTTGCCCAGTCCACGAGCTAAACTATTCTACTAGAGAATAAGGAGCAGGTGTAACGGTACAGTTAGGCAGTTTATTATGACATGAGACAAAGCTTATATTACATATACTCATTAGCATACAAGCACTGATTGGCAGAGTATATGCAAGGTACACCAATAAGCAGCAAATCATAAACAGATGTCAGAGTCAAGCAACCAGGAATACACTTGATATTTTAGTATGTCAACTGGATGCACAGAAGGTGCACCAGTACCAGAACAGACCAGGTTGAACGAAAACATAATTGTTTATTCAGTGGTAATCGGTTAGTGTTAGTGGGGTTTAGCAACTCCCTCTTAAATCCCTATTTTAGTAGAGTAGCAAATGATGGTAATTTGGCCAAAAACTGCATTTAATGATAGAAGTGTAAAACTTGGCACACTGAAAGTAGTAGGTAAGGGTAACATTTTAAGAGATGGAGCCACCGGAAATTCCTCCCTGGTGAGCAGTTATGACGTCATCAAAATGGCCGCCACAGCAAATGCTACAAACTTCATTATCTCCCGAACCGCGCTCAACGGATTTTAATGTTTTTGATATCAAATAAAAGCTCTTTTTATATGGGAAAAAAAAACCAAGAATGACAATTTGTCGAAAAAAAATGTTCTTTTTAAGTTGTAAGCGGTTTATTTCAAAATTAAGCACTTTTCGTAACTTTATTTACATTTTTTCAAACATAGGCCTACCATTTTTTTTTTTTATTTAACTGCAGAACAGATCATTTACTTAAAACATTTAAATACAAATTAGGAATGTGCCTTTCTAAGATAAAGTACTTTTGTGAGGCTAACTTACAGTTTCCTTTGCAATTTTTGTGTAGCAATGTGCACTTTAGTCCACTTTTTTTCACCCACACACATTTTCTCGGCAATCCTTTTTGCATTGACAAATTAAAAAGTCTTGCACTGCTCATGAAACATCTTGCTGGGTTGTCCAAACCAGATAATATGTGTTCTGCATAACCCTCCAGCCCTACTCTTCAATGTCTGGTAACTTCAAGTGGCTTTTTAGCTATCCCTGTTTATGTCAGCATATGTTTATGTCTTCAGAATACTTTGGTAGCAACTCCGCAGAATATGTAATCCTACAGAATCAGCAGCTGGGGAGTGTAATGGTTGGCACAGATTTCATGAGGAGTGGTTCCTTGTTGTTGTTTCGTTGTGAACTTTGGCACACTACACAAGATTGAACAAAATGTTCGATATCTCTGTTCATTCCACGCCAATACACGGCTTCTCTGGCTCGACGTAGCGACGACTGAATTCCCAAATGTCCAGTATGAATTTCATGAACATACTTTGGCTGTAGTATTGCTGGAATAATAGGGCGAGAATTCTTAAACACTATTTCTTCATAAACAGAGATTTCATCTCGAAAATTCCAATATGGTTGAACCATGGAGTTGATTTGTGCTTGATTAACTGGCCATCCTTCTAACACGACTTTGATGAGACTTTGTAATTCGACATCATCTTTTGTAGCTTCTTGGAGCTCTTTTCTTGAATTTTGAGACATGGGAAGAACTATATGCACTTCCAGTTCTTCAGGTTTCTCTTCTGGAATAGGATTCTTACAGTCACGGCTTAATGTATCAGCCACAGGTATGTTGGTTCCTTTAACATACTCGATGTGTGGCGAATACTGCAGTATGTCAAAAAAAAATTCTTTGCAATCTTGGCGGAGCTTTATCGATAGACTTCTTACTTATTGCTTCCAAAGGCTTGTGGTCTGTTTCTATGACTAGACGCTTACCGTATACGTAGTCGTGAAATTTCGTGCACCCAAATCTTATAGCAAAAGCTTCTTTTTCTATTTGTGGGTACCTTTGTTGACATGGAGTGAGAGCTTGTGTTGCATAAGCAACTGGACGACCCTCTTGCAACAGAGCTGCTCCCACTGCTGTGGAGCTAGCATCCACTGAGATTGTCACAGCTTTATTAACATCATATTATGCTAGTACTGGGGTCGACTTCAGTGCTTGCTTTATTTCTGCCAAAGCTGATTCTTGCTCGTGTGTCCATTCCCATTCTACATCTTTAACGAGAAGCTTACGAAGTGGTTCTGTCATCTTCGAGAACGTAGGCAGAAACTTTGCTAAATAAACTGTCATGCCTAACAAGCGTTGCAATTCTACAAGGTTGGTCGGTGCTTTGAGTTTATCTATAGCCTCTACCTTTGTTTTGTCCACTTTAATTCCTTCCGACGTCAGTATGTGTCCTAGGAATTTTATTTCAGTTGCTTCCAGAATGCACTTTGATTTATTGAGTCTTAGTCCATGCTCAAACAGACGTCTTAAGACCTTTGCAACGAGTCTTCTCAACTCTTCTAGTGTTGCTGCATACAACATAATATCATCCATTGAACACTCTGTGTTTTCGATACCACTTAAGATTTCAGTCATCATTTGCTGAAAAATTTCTGGAGCTGAAGCTAATCCAAATGGAACTCTTTTAAAACAATATCTGCCCCACGGCGTATTCATTGTTAGATAAGCTGACGTCCGTGCTGTTACTTTGGCTTGCCAAAAACCCTTTTCACAGTCAAGTTTGGCAAAAAACTTAGCACCCTTAATATTGGCTGCGATTTCTTCAATTGTTTTTAATGGATAATGTTGTCGCTTAACATGCTTATTTATATCTGAAGGATCAAGGCATGGGCGTAGCTTGCCATTTCTCTTAACAATAACTAACGGGCTGACTGCTGGCGTTGGCTTAGTAATAGGCTCTATGACTCCAATTTTAACCATTTTGTCAAGTTCTTGTTTAACTTGCTCTTTTATGGAATGAGGAATCCTTCTCGGAGGATGAATTTTAAATTCCGCTTTTTCATCCAATTCTATATCATACTCATAGTTTTTTGCACAACCTAAGCCAACAAATACTTGTTTCTTGATTTCATGATCACTTAACTGTGATTCGACTGTGTGAACTCTTTTAATGAGCTGCAGTTTAACACAGGTTTTTTTTTACCTAATAACGGTTTGATTTCTTGATCAACTATGATGAATGTTATGTTTACGGGCTTTGAACGGACTCTACACTGTACTGTTGCTTCTCCTTTAACTGGCATAGTATTGCCTGAAAACATGATCAGTCTTAGTTTTAGAGGGAACAATATTAGCACCAATGCTTACTGCTAATCTAGTGGGAAGTACATCACATTGTGCACCTGAATCCAATTTGAAGTAAGTTGGCTGCTTTGAATCCTTCAATTGTACGAGCTCAGTCCAATTCTCACCTTCATCAGGGTTTTGCTGTATATGGTGGACATACAATGCATCATAATCATTTTCATCACTGTTATATTGAAGCATATTAACTTCAGCTGGCTGTTGAGCCCTCGCAAATTGAGCCCTCGCCAATTCAAAATAGTGCTTCTAACCCTGGTCATTCAGTGCAAATCACTAGTGCAAATCCTCCACGCAGTTTAGTGCAAATTGAAAGTGCTCCTCAGTTGAGTGTGCACAATGAAAGTGCTGTGAATCTGGGTTCATTGCCTATGAGTGTTGGTGCTCCTGCAGTGTCAAATCTAGCACATTACAATTTTTCTGGTGGTAAGACTTATACCAGAAGTGGGCGACAGATAAAACGACCTACTCGTTTAAACTTGTGAAAAGTACAAGTGCCTAGAGTGTTTTAAAAAAAAAAAGTGCTAATTTTAAGTGTACATACAACTGATTAATTTTACTAAGAATTTAACTTGTTATAAGTAACACGCAGAGTTTAAAAAACTTTTAAAAAGAAAAGGATGTAAAGGTTGGCACTCCATACCAATATAGTTGTATGGCCCGCCGATAGATGGCGTGGCCTCTTTCTGTAATCAGGGCACTTCATTAAATGTGTTCATGCTTATCACGTGTCGCCTATGTCGTTCGTAGCGTACAAGCCATGTTACAGGGAGTATTACAGGGAGTGTTACAGGGAGTACTGTTATATTGTGGGTTGTAGAGCATGTATGGCTTCCTTTACTGTCTGCATGAAAGCCACATAAGCTAGAGACTTCTCCTCACTCAGACTTTGGGTGATGATTTCATGTATGGTTATGACTCGGAAGTGTTTTTCAGCCCAAAAATGAACCCATATTGCGTGAAGACCTTCCTTCTGTAATTCATGGAAAAATATGATGGCCAGCGCCACAATATCTGTGTCAACTGTCCTGATACAGATTGCAGCACTCTCATTTCTCAGACTAGCTTTTACATCCCAAGCCAGACAAAAAATGTCATTTTTGGTTTCAGAATTCTTGAAGAACTGTTCCCACGTCTTTGGCAAAATATTTCTGGCCCTGACTTCCGCCGTTCTCCTAAACTTTGGTACACTCTAATTTATGATTTAATACTACTATTGTAATAAACGTCCCACACAGCATCAATCATTGCAGCATTTAAGTTATTTAAATAAATACGGATGCAAACTTATTACGTTCCCTTTTGGACTTAGATGTCGGACTGCCTGAGTGGGCCAAAAGCTGAAGTCTGACCGCTAACCCATACTGATATGGCCAATTCCCTGCTCAGGCAACGTGAATAGGTTTGTATTCGTACTTGGCTTTCCGTCCTGTTTAATCTTTAATTTTACGCTTTGTGTTTTTCATTCGATTTCATTTGGTGTGTGGTGCGCAAACAAGTAGTCCCTGCAGGGGCGATTGGAAAGTGTATGTTTACACGCATATGTGTGCTTGTTAAATGCTGCCTTTAAATGAAAAAAGGCCGTGCCAGTAAGGCTTACTGTAGGACTTCAGCCTTTCATTTTAAAGGTTCAATTCCCACTCGGGCAGTCTGACATTTAAGCCCAAAAGGCAACGTAAATAGGTTTGCATCCGTGTTTATTTACCACTAATCGAGCCCATTTGCGCTACCGTCCTGTTTAATACTTGGTAAATGTTCAATTAGTCCTGGGCTCGACAGCTGGCCCATTGTAAATGATTGCTTGCAAAGAAAATTCAGATGCTGTTGCATCAAAGGACATACTAAGATTTTTAATGAATGTCGCCGATTCCTCAGGGTCATCTGCACAAACTCATCATTGTCAATATCTATATCATCACTGCATCCCCAAAGCAGAATTTTCAGCCACTGTCTGCGACACCAATAATTGTTAAGGAAAAATTGTCTGCAGGTAATCTGTTTTTTCGAATGGCTATGTGCATATTTATTGGTTTTTACTGAATAACTTTTCAGTGCTTTATTCTATTGATCTGGCTCTTCCATCAACGGACAGGTCTCGTTGAGACGATAAAAATGGTGTATTGGAATGTCCAAATCGGTCAAAAATTGGCGAAACGGCAGAAATTTGGTCAAAACGGCATGTTTTGTCTGCGACTGTGCCAGATTATCTGCGACATAGTCGCACGTCGCACCCCTTTCTGCCTTCGGGCACTGCATCAGCTTCTGTGCCAGTATGATATGACTGTCTGCTGAAAACGAGGGATGGTTTTCATAACAGAAGAAAGATTCCATACCCATGCTTTCTGTACTGCTTATAACAAATAACTTTGAAAACAAGTCGAGATCTTTTTTTAGAGACTTCACTAACATAGAAGACTTATTACTGATATTTTTCGTTTGGCAAGCCTTTCAACAAACTCGTTATACTGTAATTTTCCGAATTATTCAATAGTCATTAAAGTATCAACAGATTCATCAGAAAGAGCCAAATTTTCCAAAGGAAACATTTGCTTTCTTTCGGCCAAAAACGGGTTCCCTATAGTCATCATAACTTTAAGCAGTGATTTGTTTGTCAATCAAATTCTGAAAGTATGGAGATTGTTCATGGTGTAACTTCTTTACATTGCAGTTCGTGCCACTTTTTTCAAACTGTATCAAAAGTTGTGAGACTTCAGGCCGCTTATTATCCATCTTAGCAATACTGAAGGCTCTCTTAGTAAGCCGACAGCTTCGTCTTCTTCCGTCACAATCGCATATCTTTGTACTTGGGCTTGATCCAGCCCTATGGCTGAAAAAGGTTTACTGCTTTTATGTACCACAAAATTCAGTTTCTGGAATTGCTCATGAAGCTGTGGATGTACGGTTTGCAAGTTGTTAAATCTTTAACATAAACTGGAAGCCATCTGGCGTAGTAACATTGATCCATAAAGGAAAACCACGGAATCAACTTGTCGAGTGATTTTTTATGTTGTGTGCTCCAACAAACATCAGCAACTTTAAAATCTAAACATGTACTTCAGTAGTTGAATGAGATAATTTCTCCTGCCTTCTTTTTCCTCCATTCCTGGAAAGTTTGGTCATTGTATAGTGGAAGGTAGAAACTCTACGTCAAACAAACGCATCTCTCATTAACTGATATAAATATACTGCAGTGATCTGGTGTGCTAACTTTGCTTTTTAAATACTATCAACTTTGATGCTAACCTACCTGACGTTGCAACACAGCCACTGACAATGCATGGGGCGATCCGCTGCAATCAAGTACATTCAAGTACTTTCTATCAGTTTTTCGAAAATTTTGTTCTATATGCAATTAGCCAAACGTAATCAAGCACTTTTCTTCTCTGAATTCAGCAGGCCACGTCCATATTATGTTATTTAGTAACGCATTACCAAAAATTGTAAATGTTTATTTCAGAAATGTAATTAAAAGTAAAGAAAAGTGCTTAATTTTAAAATAAACAGCTTACAACTGAAAAAGAACATTTTTTTCGACAAATTGCCACTCTTGGTCTTTTTTCCCTAATAAAAAGAGCTTTCATTTGATACAAAAAAAATAAAAATCCGTTGAACGGTTCGGGAGTTAACGAAGTTTGTAGCTTTTGGTGTGGCGGCCATTTTGATGACGTCATAACTACTCTCCAGGGAGGAATTTCCGGTGGCTCCATCTCTTAAAATGTTACCCTTACCAACCACTTTCAGTGTGCCAAGTTTTACACTTCTATCATTAAATGCAGTTTCTTTCTCAATTGCTACTCTACTATTTAAGCAGTCTTAACTTAAAGGGTCTGGGGCTCTACACATCTGGTGATGCTAATGTGTCCTTGCCAGTGTTAGGCCTAAATTCTAGTATTCAATGACTACACGACTATTCTAAGTCCTGTATCATACCTTGACTCTTCTAAGTCCAACATTATACCTTGACTATACCAAGTCCAATATTATACCATGACTATTTTAAGTCCTATGCTTAAGCTCTTGACTACTCTAAGTCCTAGCTAATACACTCTGACTATTCTAAGTCCAATATCTATTCTAAGATCTATAAAAGGTTTCAGTTCTACTTAACTAGACATCTAGGTACATCTGCTTCATCTAGGTTCCTGGTCAGGGGTGCTCAGTGGATGGTGGCCTCTCAGTGTCAGAATTGTAATCCAAGACTGATTTACACTGCGGGGGGGGGCTTACTCAGGGCCGTAGGAAGCAAATTAAAAGTGGTACGGCCCAACCAAATTAGCTAGGGGGTTTGGGGAAGCAATTTAAAGCTCACCCCACCACCTCCCCCCCCCCCAAATTTCGGTCGTGGGGCTACTGTGTGGTATTAAGTGTACGATTTTTGGATGGAAAAGGGCAAATTTTTGTATTCATTTAAGGGTTTATCCAAATTGCTTGATGTCGGTGGGAATTCTTGTGTTTTGAGTCCCAGTTGGACTTTCTCAGATTAGTGTTTCTTGTATTCTAACAAATTCAAGCCAGTCTTTAATGCAGACTGTTTGATATTGACCATTTGCTAAAGCTTGCATTGGATAGCGGCATGTTTTGAAGCTTTTCTTTTACTTTTTTACCCCCAAAAAATCTTTCTCTAGGTCAAGCTCATAGTCCTTCGCAGGATGGGCGAAAATAGAGTTGCGCTTACTTTATGCTACCGGGACAGACGCTCGTCATCAAAGCTCAGCAGGAAAGCCTCACGAGTGTTACAGGGGCACTTCAAAGGGTTGATGACGTTGTATGTGTGTTTGGTTACGCGGTATTGTGTGTCGAAAAGTGGTACGGAAAATGCCGCACCAGCCGTACCGCTTCCTACGGCCCTGGGTTTGCTTATATACCCCAGAGCTTTAACTGATCCTGTATTAGGATTTGGCTGAACATGTCTGGGCTTGCCCTTGAACAAGTCTGGGCTTGTCCCTGCTGGGCTGGTTTGAACTGGATCTAGCCAGTGTGAACAGGAGCTGACTGAAAGGGTTCTGAGCTGATCTGGAACTGCTGAGTTATAAGTCGTATCTGGACTACTCATGGCTTGGCTTCTGGCTAAAGTGCACTAGGCTGAACTAGCAGTTCAGGCTAGGTGCGCTTGTTTTAACTTACTCATTATGAGTCAATCATGTTAATTAATTAGGCTAATGGTAGAATGGACGACGCTAGTAGTTAATACTAGGCTTTGATTACTTGATAATAATATTTTTAGCTATAACAATATTTTTCTAGCTTGGATGGCATATCGTGCAGATACCGTGCCGATCCGATACTGATATCCCGATATATCGGTGGTTTAGGGCTTATTAACCTAAATCAAACAATTAACAAACTCGAGAAACCAACAGCAGCGCTCATCATTTCCGGCCGCCATTATTGTAACTCAATGTATATTTGCAATTTGGTTTTACTATTCTTTAAGGGCAAAAAGCCCACAAACACTAGCTTAGTTGTGAATTAGGAGGGGCTGCCTTTGGTACTTGGCCTCACATACATGTGGATACAGACAACCATTTTAAGTGTGATATTTTTTAATATGTTGAACAGCTGCAACTTCAACGAAAAATTTCCACAACGATCGTTACCTGTCTTTTGACTTACAAGTTAACTTCCCATTTAATTAATGCGTTATAGCATTCTTCTAAGCTAGTTTATTTAATCTTTTTATATATTCTTTTGCCCCCAGAAACGCTACCATCAGTCCGAAATAATTCGACATCGGCATTCTTACGGACACAATTTTTTGTGTATATGATTTTGCTTTAGTTCTCCTAAAAACTCCGACTGTGACCATCCGAATGTTGCATAGCTTGTCCTTCTATTAAAATCCGAATTATCTTATGGAGATCTGTTCCCAAGCCAATCCAAAGTCGGACTGTGCATAAAACTCTGTTTCCCCCTCCCCCCCTCCCAACCAAGTTGTGGTGTGTAACACTGCAGTTTACCGTTAAAGCTTATTAAATCTAATAGTAAGGATTTATTCTTTACCCAAGCCAAAGTACTAAGCTTTAACAACAGCCAATTCACGATGTTCATATGTAAATACTCAACCAATAATCAATATCCCAAAATAAAGGCCTTTCCCAATGTTCAAGAGTTGAAAACTCAATTTGGCCTATCTTTAACCATTCCCTACTCCTTCGGGCGGCTCTGCACCAAAACCCATTGCTCTACCGACTTTCCCATTGTTCTCCTGGCCCTCCACCAATCAGACCCCCGCGGCTCTTCTACCCGTCCACGCTTGGTGGAGAAAATCCGCTGCTCCAGCATAAAAAGCCCCAGTTGCCCTACCTCTACCAGTCAACACAGCTCACAGATCTCACAAGCTAGAAGGGTCACGCCGGTTGGGAGTGGAGACGTCACGTCCGTGGTTGCCATGCAGGGCAAAATGGAGTGGTTCGTATGTAACTAGTTTTAGCTTAAAAGTTTATCTTTAGGACCCCCCCAGGCTCGGACTGGCCATACTGCCATTGTACCATCGGCACAGGCGCCCTTTGCTTACCACACTTTTGGCGCCCCATGGGCAGCTTTCTGTTTTACCCCTCCTAGAAAGAAAAATGAAATCTTTTCCGCTGTTGAGCTTCCCTTCAGACACAAATCCCTTCTCTCTTTCTCCTTCCCCTTACTTGCATTTTCAACACTTTTTTTAACTCCTCCCTTCCCACCCACCCAACCCAGAAAAAAAAGAGCCATGACATCCAAGAAAGAAGTTCATAAAACAGTCATTCCTTGAATTATATGGCAATACATGTGTTGATGCACGTCAAAGCCAGTAGAAGAGTCAAATTAGCAAAGGCCTCCTGGTTTCTCCCTGTACAATGCTTTGGGTGCTTAGAGCACTTTCCAGACCTGTCAGACTTGAACACCTGGTAAAACGCATGACGCGCCTCTCTCCCATCATTTCTCTAAATGGCACAGGCAGCCCTTTGCTACCCAGTCCGACTCTGGACCCCCCCCCCCCCCAATTCTAAATTTATAGTTTAACTTAAACTAACCTCCAGCTTGGGAGTCTTTATGGTTGGTAAGCCAAATCGGCAGTTCTGGTCCCTACCATCATAATTAGTAGGCATCTCTTTCTAAAAAGCCAGGTTCATTCTTTGTTCGTTTTTAAATGTAAACAAAGGGACGGTTTGTTCTTTGTGGATTCAGGGAAAAATAACTGTTGGACGATTTGAAAAATAATTGTCAAATATAGTCGTAACTTAGCGGACGCGGTTCAGCTTGCTGGGTATTCCTGGATTGGAATCCAAGATAAAAATCTTCATTTTCTAGTCAAAATTGAGAGTGTTTAAGAATCAACTTCGTTGTTCTTGTTATAAGTGAATTTCCAAATGTAAATTCAAGCCAAATGTTTTTGCAAACTTGCCAAAAGCTAAATACTACTGAACCAGTGTAAAAAGTGTTTATTTTCATTTTTCTGATGTTTTAAATAAAAACCAAGAGTTTTAAACTTCAGGTTCGTTCCCTAGTTAATTAAATGTCCCAAGTGTAAATTAATATGTAGCCCATCTTAGCTTTATACTTCGTTTAACAATTAAAATAATCCACCGTTGCTGGTAGTGATAATTACCGTTAGCATTAAGGTTAGGCCTATAGTTAGGACACCGACACTTCATTCCCCATGCCGGGACTGTAGCCCATGCTGTGCTAATTAACGTGAAAAGTCGTAATAATCACCAAAACTTGATGCTAAACAATACTCGTTAACCAATGATGTCGGGGGCGTTACAAGCACCACAGCCGTCGTAGCGTCCGCCGTTACATGAAGAATCGTTGAATCAATATGTTTCAGCTCTTAAGCTTCTAACTAAACATTGTGATTTCGACAAATTAAAGGGGCACTATCACCGATTGAAAGCAGACGAATTCTGACAACATCTAGCGCTGTGTAGTACCATCTAGCATTTCCTTGCACCAAGCGAAGGAATACATAACGGCAGTTCTTTTAACGAAACAAACAAGCCACGACATCCTTAATTATTGAGTGAAAATTTGGTTCATCCTCGTGCACCTGCGAGCAAGCTATAAAGGTTAACAATATCAGTATCGCTAGATGGCGCCACGGTATTTTCGTTCGCATTTCAATCGGTGATAGTGCCACTTAAAGAACATTAACTTTGAAATGATTCGTGATAGATTCATTGGAGGTATTTTCTCTGAAAGAATTCAAATGGAGCTTTTAAAGAAAACTAAGTTTATCTGAAACAGTGTCTCTTGCTCTGTCTCTGGAATCTGCAGAGGCAGACCAAGCAGAAATTCGTTCAACCATCAAATCTGTGAATTATGTCACTAAAAGAAACAAAACTCCTAAGTTTCGACCTAAAACCGGTTCAGATATCACTTGTTTTTGCAGCGGACGCGATGGCCATGTAAAGTCTAGATGTAAATACAAAGATTCACCCAAGGACACCTAAAGGTAGTCTGTAGAAAAGGCCCTAGTGCTAAAGCACCTAAAGTAAACTCAAAATCATCCCAGCGTTTTACTCCCAAAAGCAAGGCTAAAAACAAATACAGCTACCACAAAAAAGTTAATCTGCTTACCAAAAACGAATTTAGTGAGTCTGAAACTGAGGGTAGTGACATTAACAACCAATTTGATAATTCAACTAGTGAATTAGAATCCGTAGAGGACTATCGCTTGCAAAATAACACCATCGGAGTGAGGAGCAAAACTGAACAAGGTTCAACTTCAGTTCAAACTAACAAAGTAGTCAATAACCAAATGAAAATATCTAAATGGTACATTCCAGTCACTCTGAACAGAATTGAGTTACTTATGGAACAAAATTCCGGTGCAGATGGAACAGTTATCTCCATGGACTGATACAACAAATACTTTTCAAATGTGCCATTACTAAATAGTCCATACTTTATCAACTCGTACACTGAAGGGGAGGAGTTAGCCATGTTTCTAGTTAACCTAGAAGTAACTGTAAATGGCCAAACCGAGCATTTAGATGCTATGGTTTCCAAACACTATAAGTCAAATTTATTTGGCAAAGATTGGATTTCTGTCTTTCGAGTAGGAAACGATGCCTTTTTTGATCTCCAAACTAAAGTTAAACAGGTTAAAAAAGTTAAGTTAAACCCATCTGTGGTTAACACTAAGATGATTGAAGAGGGGTTTCCAGAGATTTATGGCCCTGGCTTTGGAAAATTCGAAAATTACAAAGCCAAAATACAATTAAAGGCTGATGCGAAACCGGTTTACCGCCGAGTTCGCCCTGTTGCCCTTGCTTTAAAAGAACGAGTTAACCATGAAATTCAGCGCCTTGTTGGCCTGGGTATTCTGGAGGCTGTGAAAACTTCCGAATGGGCGACCCCTCTGGTCATAGTTCACAAACCGAACGGTGACATACGTGTCATCGGGGATTATAAAACCACCGTTAATCCTCAGCTAGAGGTGGACCATTACCCAATTCCCACAGCCGCAGAGTTATTTAGTCAGATATCAGCCAGTGATACCTTTAGTTTGATAGATTTGAAGGATGCGTTCCTGCAAATTAAGTTGGATAAGGAGACCCAAGCTGCTTTAACGATTAACACGCCAGTAGGACTTTTTAGATGGCTTAGAGTGCCTTTGGGCCTTGCCTCAAGTCCAGGAATATCCCAGCGCATTATGACACAAGTCACTAACACAATTCCTAAATGCATGCCGTTTTATGACAACGTTTTGGTCAGTGGCAAGGGAAATTCCCATGACGAATCGTTAAACCAACTTTTGCCTGCACTCCAAGATGTGGGGGCTAAACTTCGTATTGACAAATGCAAGTTATCACGGCCTGAACTCAAGTATCTTGGTCACATAATCAACGCTGAAGGTTTACACACCCTGCCAGAGGTTATTGAAGCTATTACCAACGCCCCTAACCCCACTAACATACAGGAGTTACAAAGTTTCTTAGGATTCGTAAACCACTTTTCAAAGTATCTCCCAAACTTGGCACATATTCTTGCCCCAGTGACCAGGCTGTTAAGCCTCAAAGTTAAATGGATCTGGGGGAAGGTTTGTGACAAGGCAGTAAACACAGTAAAAGAACCTTTTGTTAAATCTAAGATACTGGTTCATTATGACCCTAAAAAGAAGCTCAAGCTGGTTTGCGACGCAATTCCTTATGGAATAGGTTCTATGCATTATGGTGAGAGCAGACCAATAGCTTCTGCCTCCAGAAAATTAACAAAGGCAGAACAAGGTTATAGCCATTTTGACCGTGAAGCTTTAAGTGTAGCTTGGGGGGGTGAAGAGATTTCACGAATACGTTTATTGACAAAAGTTTATCCTTCAATCCGACCAGAAGGCTCTTCTTTGGATTTTTGGTCCCAAAAAAGATATTCCCCAAATGGCAGCAGCGAGGATTCAGCGATGGGCGGTCCTCCTGAATGGGTATTACTATTATTTTCAGCACATTCCTGGAAAGGAAAATGTAACAGCTGATGCATTGTCACGTCTCCCCCTCCCCAATAATGAGCAATTTGAACAGGCTGAGGAGCAGTACAATGTATTGGCACTAGAAACCATTTCTAACTTAACAGTTTTAAATGAAACATTAGTTGCTGAAAGTCGTAGGGGTCCTATTCTATGCAAAGTATTTAGATACGTTCACCATGGCTGGCCCAGTCATTGTGACGACCAGGATTTACTTCCATACTTTACTAGGCGTGCTGAATTAACTGTAGAATCAGATACACTATTTTGGGGATTCTGAGTCATAATTCCCGCAGCCTTGCAGAAACAAATGCTTAAAGACTTACATAGTTCCCATTTAGGAATTGTTAAGTTAAAAGGTCTCGCACGAGCGAAGATTTGGTTGCCTTCTACGGATGCCGCAATTGATTGTAAGGCAAAATCTTGTGCAAACTGCCAAGAGTTCAAGGAAAACCAATCACCAGGTCCTAAACACACCTGGGAGTACTCGCTCAAACCAAATGCCCATTTTCACGCCGATTTTTGTGGCCCCGTGGATAATTACATATTATTATTATTATTATTATTATAGTAAAATCTCATTTGTTCACAAAATGAAAACCATAACGTCCGAACAAGTGATAGGTATTATGAATACCCACATTGCTGAGTACTTGTTACGGACAACGGCCCTCAATGGTGCTCGAGTTTGTTTCAAGATTGGCTAAAGTCCAAAGTTATTCGTCACCTAACGGGCCAAGTTATTCGCCCTGGGTAAATGGCCTAGCAGTAGTTTTTGTCAAGAACTTTAAGAAAATCTATAAGGCTGCGAGAAGGGATGGTTTCGGAATACAAAACAGTATTAACGCATTTATAGAATCCAGCAGAATTACGCTAAATACTACCACTCAAGCAACAGAAGCAAAACTTTATTTTAACCGTGAGTTTAAATCACGACTTGATTTATTGCTTCCGGATCCAATAGCGAAAGTGAAACAGCATCAACACAAATTGCTAGTTCGCAAAATAAAACGTTGGTTAAGTTTACATTAAACACGCCCGTGTGGTACCGTAACTTCAGTCGCAAGTCTGACAAGTTATGGCTACACGGTATAATAAATGCCGTACTACCACATGAAATCTATAATGTACTAACACAAGCTAACATAGTAGTGTGTAAGGCAAGACGTCACTTACGAATGAGAGTTGTAGAAAGCACTGAACTAGTAGATGCGGTAATTCCTGTCGAGCCGTTGTCTAAGCTATGTTCCGATAACTTGCCAAACGCAGCACGAAAAAACAGCGAATTCAGCGATGAATAATAAGTCCGTTAATGAGCCTCAAAATGATCGTTCTTCCACCGTCAAGCCTACCCACGTAGTTGTCACGCCTAATTACCGTATGAGGAAATAGATTGGTTTCCGTCCTGCCAGTTTGTTTACGCCTCCGGCAAAGTCAAAGGCAATGTCATCTGAGTGTACACGCAGTAAGCCTGGCACCAGCCAATCAAAAGCTGACCAACTCCCTTCAACCAATCACCGACAATCCAGTAGGCGGTGTCACCGATGAATGTGTCGTAGAAAAAGATTTGTTTCCGCCCAACAGCGCGTCCCTTTTTGGACAACATTCGGAAACTAATAATGATAATAGCGCCGTAGAGTCTGACACTATTCAGCAGACTCCAAAACCAGTTAACAAAAATAAATCCAAACAGAAAGTGATTTCTCCAGTTCAAGAGGTTGTTGATTCCGAAACTGAAACCAAAAAACGTTCTCCAGATTTAGGATGTCATAAACGACTAAAAAACCACCTAACCGTTTGAAATTGTAAATTAAAAACGCACTAATGCAACTATAACTTCGATGTCTAGTCTTAGTTATTCGTTAGCCTAATAGGTTAATAGGTTATTTTTAAATTGTGCCGTGTTGGCAAAAATGTCGCGTTTCTTGTTATGTGTGCCCTGAACAGACAAGGTAAATTTTAATTGTTGTTGTGAGACAAACATGTGTTTGTAACTTGTTATTCGTAAGGAAAACAGATTCCTTGGTTTTAATCTTATATGTTTTTTTATTTTCATGGCATAACATCGACTTGTGCGTGCATGGAGCCAAAGTAAAGCCACTCAAGTTAAGATGTAAGATGTTCAACCAAACTGTAGCCACATGATGCTACAATATCTGAAGTGCTGCAAACGTCTTGAAAATTTTCTTCAAACAAATTCAGCAAAATTCTCGACCAGAAGTTTCAAAATCTACAAAATTCAAAAGAGCAGCATTATTAAAAAATTGTTGAACATTGCCATTGTCATATATCTTAAAAATAAAGCAAGTAAAATGTCAAATATGTAAACTCGGTAAATTTAAGATTGCCAACCGTTTCTCAGACTATTCTTCAAAATTTTTTCTCTTGAGTTATACAAGTGTTTAATTTAAGTTTTTTTTTTAGCTTTCAAAAACATCAAGCTAGTATACTGTGAAAGTGCATTGATAGCTCCCTTGCTCTCTTAAATTAAAAACTTCTTCTTAAGATCAGGCAGTGACTCACAATAGAAAAATATGTTATAGAAAAAAAATACACCTAATTGTTTCTTTTTGTTTCAGGAAGTTAGGAATTTTTTTTTCAGTTTTTTTATTTCTATCATTAGTGTGGTGTTGTCACTTGTGGCACCACACTAATTAGCTATACTTGTTTCCTTAAGTTAACCCATCCTAGTTTAATCCACTTATAGGAGTGCCATACATGTAACCTGTAACTATGATTGGTACTAATCACCATAGATGTGACACATGATCACTGTGTCACATGATCACTGTGTCACATGACTCCTTGTTATAAAAGGCCTGGGTGCCTAATAAACACGTCCATTCCTGTGCTTGCATTAAGCTGTGTTTAGAGTCGTTACTCTGCTGGGGGGACACCATGCAATAGGCTACCAAGACAGTCCATAACTCTCGTGAGTTTACCCCATTACAGTTTCACCGGTCCTGATGAAGCAAAATGTACCCGAGGATAAACAAAAAAAACGCAAGACTGGGATAAACAGACTTCCAAAAAAAGGAGGGAGGGAGGAAACTAGAAGTTGGGGAAAATTTACGAAGTGAAACTTATACGAGTTACGGAAATTGGGGAAAAACAAAATCTCAGGGAGACGAGAAAATTCTAGGCCAAGAAATTAATCCAAGCACTGAAATTGTCAAGGCACAAGAGACAGAATGGGTCAACTAGACCATGCCAGTCCTTCTACCTGGGAAATTTACAGATCAGGGAGCAGGTAGGCTTACAGTCCACAACAAAAGAAGACAAGCAAAAGCTTGGCTCTAACGACATCAAAAAGGACACGCTAAATTATAAAAGAGAAAAAAATTTAGGTAAACAAGCTACAAAACGAATCATAAATAACAAAACTGGGCTTCACGGGACTACTAACTGAAAAAGTGCCATCCTGAGAAAAACACCCTATTGGGTTCTGCCTCTTAAGATCCATAGGGGAAGAGGCGGATGGGGGGGGGGGGAAGGATGACGAAGTAAAGAAAGATTCGTACCGACGTTTTAGTTTTACACAAGATAAAGAAAAATTTAGATTAAGAAAATCTTCAACTCGCAACATAGGACACTAGGTGAACATTTGCAAAAGCTGGAAGGGAACCAGAAAAGTCATACGGAAAGTTAGGCCCCGGCCTCATGACGACACCCATTATTAAGTGAATGGTCGCCTGCAGTCCTTCTAAAGCTTCTAGTGAAACAAGCGCTGTGTGGCTAACAACTGCGGTACTAGAGTTGTGTGGTATAAAACTGCAGTCCCCTCGGGTGTCCCTAACTGGCCTCGTGGGGGGGGGGGACTGTGAACCACGGCCCGAGGGGACTGTGGAACGAGGCGTTAAGTAAAAGTTGATCGGTGGACCTAATGGGGGGTCCAAGAGATAATAGCTGGATTCATGTTAACAGGAGACAGAAGATGCTGGTGAAAGTGAACATTTCTTCACACAACTGCGGCCCCCGTGGATGTCCCTAGCAGACCCAAAAACTTGTGGGGACCGTGAACTGAGGCCTGAGGGGACAGTAGATCGAAGATGAAGTAAATGTCGATTCATGGACTGAATGGGAGATCCACAGGAGCTACCGACGAATGAAAAAGTTTCTATATGTAGCTGCTGTCGCCAAGACTGTCCCTAGCAAGCTCGAGAGGACTGTGGACCGAGGCTGGATAACAGCTAGACAATAAAAGAAAGGCTGAAGCCTAGAGACTGCAAACTCTAGATGGCAAACTCGTGTGTTCCCAGCTAATGAATGTGAAGACAGGTGACAGGAGCCAATGGCCAAAGTAACTCTGTAGAATCAGAATTTTTGTACAGGGTGGTCCACAAAAAACTGACGACCCAAAATTTTCTAAGTACTACTTTTCTAGTTAACACCCCTCAGAACCAGGAGAGGACAGAAATCAAATGTAATGAAACGAGAAGATTTCTGTCCTCTTCTGGTTCTGGAGGATGCTGTCGGACTTACGAAAATTTTGGGCCGTCAGTTTTTTGTGGACCACCCTGTACAGGCGTGAACAGCAGAGCGGTCATGTTGTAACTAGTGTCCGCGAAGGTAGTCATCGGGACACAGGGGACAGGTAGACTAGAGTCATGAAGATGTAAACGGAAACTTTGGGTGTAGCCCAATTATATCGCAAGACAACTTGCTGCACTTCAGGAAAGGGGACCAGCTAGCTAACATCCTTTTAAATCCAGACTGGCTGAAGGAGATCTGACTTGGGAGACAGCGAACCAAAAGTGCTTCTTAGACAAATGTACCAGGCCCGGCCCGAGGCCCTGGCCTGAACTCCCAGCTCCAGTCGCCTGCGAAGAACAGAAGATGTCAATGACTGGTGGACGACAGGGGCTGCAGCTGCAGTCAACTTGGAGTGAAACTGTGGTTCCCTCGGGCACCCCTAACAAGCCCATGGCCTTGGGGGAACAAGAACCGGGGGGTGAGGGCGGCTGCCTGTGTACCTGGGTCGCTCCCCCCCCCCCCTTCTTGCTCGTTTGCAGGAGTGCAGTTGGACAGTGAACGACATAACTTGGAGCCCTAGCTGCGGTCGACTTGAAGGGAGTAGACAGGTCGCAGGTTCATCTGTAACATGCGCGTCGATCGACTGGTGGTGTACTGAATATACCGTATAGATGCTGCGGTCGTCTTAGGCACCCCCAAATAGGACTATGGGCATGGGGGACCGTTGATAGAGGCCCTTATCCTCAAAGAAGGTGGACTGACGGCAGTCTGCAGAAAAGAAAGGAGGGCACCGGCCCCGGACTAGGGCCTGGTCCCGAGCCTCGGACCCCGGGTGCTAGCAAAGGGACGGATCTTGGCTAATATGATTAACCTTGGCGGCCTTTCCCTGGTTGAATGATATCACTACTTTCAAAGGCCAACCCTTTTTGGAAACTTGGCAGCTTCTCTTATACCTGTTTTGGTTTAGGGTGGATCTCATCTACTTGGGAAGTCGTATATGTAGCGGCACCACACTAGCGCATGATCTAGGTAAACCAGCAAACTTGACGCATCACCGGGACATACTTCCTTAAAAAAATTACTTCTTTTCCTACTTACTTGGACCATGTGCTCACGATTTGCATTTTGTTTCCGACTCTTCTTGCAATGGAAGATTCCCAAAGCACTTAGTGAGATTTGTTGTTTTTGTGAGCCGCTAGTTTGCAACAACAATTATTCTAACAATTAAAGGGTCACTAATCCTTCCGTTCTGGCACTTTACTCACGCTACAAAGCAGTCCACACGACCATGCCTGCGCAATGATTTCCGACGCAAGCCTGACGCGCCATCTGACATTACATTACGCGCATTTCAGGGCTGCGGCACATCGCACATGTGCTGATAGGTAAACAAACATGGAACGGACTGGAACAAGCAATGATCCTCTAGTTTAATATCCACATGGTTGTTTTATTTGAATTAGGAAGTTAGTCAAATAAAAAATATTTTTAAAAGATACTAATTAAATATTCTATCGTCACCAAGTATGTTACACACATTAATTTGTTGATACGCATGATTTGTTGGCGTATACACGGAGGCAGCTTAAGTTAACGAAACATGCATTAACTTTCCACTATTTGAAAATTTATTTTTAAGCATTGACTAGTTTTGCTAAAGGTTGCCCCCAAACCTGCCACGCGATGTATACTTCCTGGATATCCAGTAAAGAAAGTCTGGTATCTTAGACCTACGCAGTGGTCATTATGCCAAAGAAGCTAATCACTTGGTTGAGCCCTGTGATTTATGCCAATGGTAAACTGCAGGGGTGCCCACGTGGTGGCAGTTATTGTTCAATTTAGTTGTTCTAAAATCAGAACTTGACTGGCATAAATTTTACTTTAGTAACAAAGCCATTAAAGCCTGGGATGCACTGCCTAGTGACATTGTGAATGTTGCTACACTTAAACTCAGTTAAACCCAGACCATGATAATTTGATTCCTCGGTTTCTATCGAGATTCAAGTAGTCATTTTTGTCATAACAACGTCCCATCTACCTGGTGACCAACAAATTTTAATGATCTTGAATTAGTTTTGTACATTCATTTTTTATGGGCGTAACAGAAGTGGGCGCTAGTCCCTGTTCTCTCCTTTCCGTATATTGGCAGGATAAAGTGACACCAGTCCGGTTTTGAGCGTTTAATTATTATTATTATTATTACTGAGTCTCTTAACGATGACAATGATATGGGGCGCTGCCAGCACTCTTTTTCAAGATGGTTTAACTGTTTATACCACAAGTTCAAGCATGTTGATGTCCATGTTTTCGCAAAGTTGTTTACATCACGCTGTGTGCTTTATGGTAAGGTACTTTGGGTCTCGCATACTAAGACACACTTCGAACCTTATATTGTAATATTATTGTGTTAAGAGGTTGCTAGGGGTACCAAAATTCATTAACTGGCATTTGTGCTAGCAACAATCTTTTAGCGATTGCCCTTTTGTCATCTACTGCTGATTCAGTAGGCTGCATCCACAAGCATTTTTTTGTTACTTTGGAGGAACATCACTCTACTGTGGATTTGGGTCTCTTCTCCAGGGGTGACTTGAAAAGGTATCTGGGATGATATTCAAGGCATTGCTACGACACTCTGTAAGTATATGGGGCACTTGTGGCTTTTTATGTATTCAATTTTGTTTGGATGAATTAAAGCTTATTACCGGTATTTTTTTTTTAAACCGAACCAAACATGGCCGAACAGAGGGTGCCTGGTTCGGTGTTCGGCCTTTCAAAAGAAAAATAGCAAACCGAATGCATTTCCACTTCTAACTGGCCCATGTTGACGTATGAACATACCATTTTGAAGGTATTTTCGCCAGCTTTCTGATGGTCCAAACCGCAAGTTCCTAGCTCTAACCGTTCAGAAGTTATAAGAAAATGTAAAAGTAGAGGAGATTTCTTCATGCTCAAACCGAGTTTCCACACCTGTGCACACAACCTGCATTTCTTATGTGTAGTGTATGATTACAGTGATCCTAGATACTGCTGAGCAGTCTTTGGTCAACTGTCATCTCATAACCTAATTAGCTTATAGGTATTAACCAATCACTGTTGTATCTGGAGTGACATCACTTTCCATGATGCACTCCACCTAAAGTTATATAAAGGCTTGCAGCTGCCATTTAAGCTGCTGCTCACTTAGAACCCACAACCTGTAGTGGTGTCCTTTATTTAAGACACAGAACATTACAATGGTGACGAGGGAGGGATTCAATTTAAGTTTAATGAAAACTTAATAAGTAACCATTGCTTAATTTTATTTGTTTTAAGCCCGTGCTTGGAATGGGTAAGAACAAAAGCAATTGGTCTTCAAAACTTTAACTTTTTGAGCTAATTAGTAAGGAAAGAAAGTACCTCGTATGCTGAAGAAGAGCTGCTATGAGTAAACTGGCTCCTGGAGCAGCTGGGGCTGGTTCCTTATGGTGGTGAAGACTGGAAATTGCCGTAGAACCAGGGACTGCAGACTTGGTGACGTGGTTAGTCCAGCTTTGGTACAGGTCAGAAGTACTTTTTCCATCTACCACAAGGATAGGCAATGTTGGCACTGGCATGGGGATTTAGTGCAGGGACTAGCTTGTTTGGGGGAAATTAGCAGTGCTGAGTTTAAGTTGGTGTGTTGAGTAGCCAATATTGAAACGTTTAAAGCCTCAGTAACGTTTAATGAAAATTGCATTAATGCAGAAGTTAGCCTAACGTTTGAAAGTGGTGATAACGTTTAGAAGGATAAAATATTTCAGAGTACAGGAAATTGAGTTGATAAACCTGTTAGAAGTGTGTTAACTAGCTTGTGTTAAAAAGCTAAGGTTGATAAAATTGTTTAAATTACATTAAATGCTTTTGCAAGTGTGCAAGTTATGCATGTGGTTTACCTATAATTTTGAACAAATTTAGCCTGTAAAATGTTGGCCATCAAGTGGTTGTGAGTAAATTTCTAAAAGCATAGTAGCACATGCTATACGAATTTACTGCACAGAGCTTAGACGACCAGTCGAAGTGTAATTTCATGTAGTGTTTTAAAGCTTGTATATTGTGCCTTATAAAATAAGGGGGTTGCATAGCAAATTTTAATGCTGGTCATAACTACCGCAAGAGAGTGTTCCGGTCTGTGTGAGTACTAGGCGTTGCCGCTGGTAGTGGAACCGGTTGGGCTGAATTGTGTCAAATAGGTTATTTATTAATTATTGCTGGCGACGATAATTAAGTGTGACCTAGCCGCTCACGCATGGGAATTTGATATCCTATGTTTAAAAGAAACTGTATTAACTTGTAAAGAGAACAAGCAAGAGCAGTAATTTTTGGCAAAATTAAAAATTCTTCAAATTTAAAGAACTAGTTTAACTTAAAGTGGGGAGAGACCGTTTAAATGTAAACTCGGTTAGCCTAGTTTAAAGTTTCTAGTTTGTGTAGACCTTCTTCTTGTTGCTGGGTGCAACGAAGGCCTATCCAGCTAAATTTAAGAATTGTAAGGCGTATCCTTACGCACTTGATTTTTGATTAAATTAAGTATAGGGCGCTGGTGTTTGTTATTCCTACAGTTGTGATAACACCTCCAGCTATGCCTCCAGGTATTCAAGGTCGAAAGTTAGAGGAATTTGATTCAGGTGTAGAAACCTGGCCTGTTTATTTTGAACGGGTCGAATTGTATTTCTCGGCTTTTGATGTGCCTGATGATAAGAAAGTAGCGTTGCTGTTAACAAGCATAGGTGCTAAAACATATGGTTTATTACGAAACCTGTGTGCACCTAACGCTCCAGCAACTAAAACCTTAGTCCAAATTAACACGCTGTTGACAGGTAACTTACGTCCTGTACCTAACTACCTTTGTGAGAGAGTCCAGTTCCAAAGGAGGGAGCAGAATGCTAACGAATCAATTGCGGACTACATAACTGAATTAAAGAGGCTTACCCTCTATTGTAGTTATGGTCCAGCCGATGGAACTAAGCTGGAGACAATGCTCAGGGATAGATTTGTTGCTGGAATTCGCAACTCCGACACTTTGAAATCTCTGTTGGCGTTGGATCCAGCTACAGTTACATTTGATTCGGCCTGCAAGTTTGCCCTCTCTCAGGAATTGGCTGAGAAAAATGTAAGTCATTTTCAGGGGGCAAGTGCTCATTCAGTGCAGTTTAAACGTCCATTTAAAAATAAAAGTAAGTCTAACAATGACAATTTGTGCTTCTGTTGTGGTAAACCATCGCATGTGAAAGCTGTGTGCAGGTTTAGGAAGCATAAGTGCTCCGCCTGCGGGAATGTTGGGCACCTAAGTCGAGTGTGCAGATCTAGCAAGCCTTCACCGACGCCCTATTCTCATAAACCCAAAACGGTCAAAACAGCTGGTAAAAAGAAAAATCATAAGTATTCTGGTAGGAAAGCACTTAATGTTGAAGAATCATCAAATTATGATTCGGACGACACTGAATGTAGTTCGGATGAAGCAAGCCCTGATTCTGACAAAATTTATTCTCTTGCTACGGATAGGCGAAGCAAACAATGGATGATTCGTGTTCAGTTAAATGGCCATGAACTTCCATTACTAGTTGATTCGGGTGCAGATTCAACTCTTATTCCAGTGAGCTGGTACAATAAATATTTCAGTAATGTCAAGTTAAACCCAACTAGAATTACGTTGAGGGCTGCTGGTGGAGTAGTTTACAAGCCTTTGGGTATTGTGAGGCTCAACGTGCAACTAAACGACAAAACTGAGGTATTATCAGCAATTGTTAGCCCTGATAGTTTTTCAGCATTATTTGGGCGGAGCTGGATGCGGAGTCTTGAATTGGACCTAAATCAATTCTATGCTGAACCTGTTCATGAGGTAGACATATTAGAAGAAATAATAGAAGATGTTTATTTTGTCTCGGACGAGGAGGTGTTCAAGAGATTCCCTAAGCTATTTTCGCCAGGTTTGGGGAAACTCAAAGATTTTAAGGCCAAAATAACTTTGAAAAAAGATGCAGTACCAAAATACTGCAAAGCCAGACCGGTACCCCTAGCTGTAAGGGCGAAGGTCAAGGCTGAAATCGACAGACTTGTTCTGAGGGTGTTCTTAAGCCTGTGGATTGCAGTGCGTGGGCGACGCCCGTGATCTTGGTTTTTAAGCCTTCAGGAGACGTCCGGATCGTGGGGGATTTCTCAGGCACTGTAAATCCGCAAATGGATATAGAATACCACCCGGTTCCAAGGGCTGAAGATTTATTTTCGAAATTAGCAGGGTGTGATACCTTTTCGATTATTGACCTTTCGGATGCTTTTCTGCAAGTTGAGCTTGACGAGGATTCAAAGGCCCCGTTAACTATAAATACTTGTAAAGGCCTGTTTCAGTTTCAGAAACTCCCTTTTGGGCTGGCTAGTGCACCTGGCATTTTCCAGAAGCGTATGGAATGTGTCCTTAGGGATATCCCTAGGGCTGACCCATTTTTTGATGACATTCTAGCTGCTGGAAAGGGCCAGGACCACGATAAGACCTTATTCCAAGTTTTAGAAGCCTTGCAGGAAAACGGTTTGAAATTAAAGAAGAACAAATGCCAACTCCGCAGAGACAGTATAAAATATCTGGAATTCAATATAGATAAGAATGGGGTTTCAAACCTGCCTAACGTTCTGGACACTATAAAGCTAGCACCTGAGCCTATTAACATTCAAGAGTTGAAGTCTTTTTTGGGCTTTATTAACCAGTATGGAAAATTTGTACCACATTTCGCGACCATACTGGCTCCATTAAACAAGTTGCTTTCTCCAAAGAACGCCTGGAAATGGAGTAAGGAATGCTCAGATGCTGTCCAGAAGGCTAAGGCTGCGTTTCTAGATTCTAAAGTGCTGGCGCACTATGACCCTAAGCTGCCTATCAAGCTTATTAGTGACGCGAGTCCCTTAGGGGTCGGAGCGCAAATAGTTCATACTTATCCAAATGGCGAAGATAGGCCTATCCCTTTTGTCTCTAGGGCACTGTCAAAGGCAGAGATGGGTTATGCCCAATTTGACAAAGAGGCTTTATCGATAGTTTTCGGGGTTAAACGCTTCCAACAGTATTTGTTTGGGAGGAGGTTTATACTGCAAACTGATCAGAAGGCATTGCTGTGGGTGTTCGGGAGCAAGGTGTCAATTCCAGCCATGGCAGCCGCACGTATCCCGCGGTGGGCAATTTATTTAAATGGCTATGACTTCGAACTCCAGCACATCCCTGGTAAGGAAAATTTAACAGCTGATTTTTTATCTCGTATGCCTACGTCATATGAACCCCCTTCCAAGCGAGCTCCTGGTTGGAGGGTTATGAATTTGGAAACCATTGAGTCACTTCCAATCTTAGCTGACCAACTAGAATATTACACTATGAAAGATAAGCTACTGGCAACAGTTTATCGATATACTAGAGATGGTTGGCCGGATAAGGTTGAAAGCGAGGATTTGAAGCCTTATTTTTCTCGTAGACATGAGTTATCTCATGATAGTAATGCAATATTTTAGGGGGTACGTCTTGTAATTCCTGAAATATTGCGCAAACAAGTGCTTGAGGAACTTCATTTGGGCCATTGCGGGGTTGTGCGTATAAAAGCTCTTGCTCGTTCCCGTGTATGGTGGCCTAAAATTGATAGCGATTTGGAAAGTTTGGTTAACAAATGCATGGCTTGTCAGGTGAACCGTAATGTTGGTGCTAAGTTAAAGAAACATGTTTGGGAACGACCTGCATTGGGACAGAATCCACCTTGACTTTGCAGGGGCGGTTCATGGAAAAACGTACATGGTATTGTTGGATGCACATTCTAAATTCCCATTTGTTTATGACATGAAAACAACAACGAGTGGTGCCGTTATACGCATTTTGCGTGAATTATTTGCAACCTATGGTTACCCCAAGGTTTTGGTTAGCGATAATGGACCACAGCTAAAAAGTAATGAGTTTGAAAATTATTTAAAACAATGTGGAATTCGGCATGTAACATCCATTCCGTATTTGCCAGTCCGAAATGGGGCTGCTGAAAACCTAGTACGGTCGCTAAAACGCAGTTTAAAAGCGAGCCTAACTCAAGGTTTAAGCCTAGAAATAGCACTGACTAATTTCCTCCCACAAGCTAGAAATATCCCTCATTGCACTACAGGTGTGACTCCATCAAAAGCTTTCCTAAAAAGACACGTGCGTACACGTTTAACTCTCATGATACCAAGTGTTGCCGAAAAAACTGCTCTAAGGCAAGAGCGTCAGCTAAAACCAACAGCTAATTTATGCGAGCGCACTTACCAGTTAAACGATAAAGTTTTTTGTACAGATGCGAGGCAAAATGCGGCGAAAAACTGGTTGCTGGGCCGAGTTGCGAAAGTGCTTAGTCCGTATGAATATGAAATAAGGGTAAAAAGCGGTGTTCTTCTCCGGAAATCCGGGTCGCAATTACGCATGCGTGTAGCCGAAGATTCGTTGCTTGATTTGCCGGTGTCCAATGGGCAATCGGATATGCAAATGTGGAACAGTAATCCAATCTTTCGTGCGCCGTCGGGAAGTGAAGCTGTGGCCTCTCGGCATGGTCCATCACAGGCCGTGCAGTCGACTCGTCGGCGAAGTTTTGTTTTGCCGCAGCTTACACCACCAAAGGCCCGAAGTTCTCCCGGCAAAATGCATGTTTTCAATAAAGAATTGTCTCCCAGTAAAGTTAGTGAGGATTTCCCGCCCTTGTTGTCGCCTCCGAGTGAATCTATACGGAATACTCCATTAAAATTATCGTCGGTTGCTGGTGACGTTGGAAAGCTCCCTGTGTCAGTGCCGGCGTCATCGTCGTGTGCTGTTGCTCGGCCATCGCCGAGCGTGGTTGAACTGCCTTCGTCTGCGCCAATTGGTGTTGCTCGGCCCTTGCCAAGCGTAGTTGCTATGCCGTTGCAAAAACCGCCGGTTTCACGGCAAGAAATTGGAACATCTGCTAGGCGGTCTCGCCGAAAAGTAGTTCTTCCCGAACGTTTTCGGCAGTGAGGTTGTTGTGGTTTTGGGGGTAGCCAAATTTTGGGAATTTTTTTTTCCGTTTGTTTTGGTGCGTTTGTTTTTGCATTTTTGTGGTAACAACGTTGTTTATTAATTTTTTATTGGAACAAGTGGGTTAGATGGTTGATACTTTTCTCCTTTTTTGGCTTTTTGATTAGAAAACTGTTGAATATTAAGAAGGGGGAAATAGTAGGTATTAAATTTAGGGATATTAATATTCTAATACAGTTATATTAAAAATTGCACTCTCCGATTATAGTCAGGTCTTGTATATATTGTATATAGAGGTTGGCATGAAATGCTTCTTGTTGTATATTGTATAGTTTAATAGTAATGAATTATACTGACTTATAATCTATTGGGGGTGATTGTAGTGTATGATTACAGTGATCCTAGATACTGCTATGCAGTCTTTGGTCAACTGTCATCTCATAACCTAATTAGCTTATAGGTATTAACCAATTACTGTTGTATCTGGAGTGACATCACTTCCCATGATGCACTCCACCTAAAGTTATATAAAGGCGTGCAGCTGCCATTTAAGCTGCTGCTCACTAAGAACCCACAACCTGTAGTGGTGTCCTTTATTTAAGACACAGAACATTACATTATACAACTCGTACTTTGATAAATATGAATCTTTCGTACATGAATCTTTGTCAATTAAGTTATTTTACATTTTATTTTAAAAGTTGATTGCTTTGGTATACGTCTTTTGTTTGGTTCGGAAGTGTTCGGTGTTCGGCTCATTTAAAGTTTGTTCGGTTTGGTTCACTTCGGCTGAAAAATTGGTGTTCGGTACAGCCTTATTAGAGTTGGTTTAGACTCTTATGTGAATGATTTATCTGTCTGTCTGGCTGTGAGTTCGCGCTATGTCCAGGGTCGGACTGAGCAACCTCGGACCTGGGTGGCTACTACTGGTTTGGGGCCCCGTGTGTTCAGCCTGGGGGTCTGGGGGAGCGCTGTAAGCTCCCCCAGCGGGGTCCGGGGCAGAGCCCCGGAAGCTGACGCATTTCAACAGATATCATTGCCGTATCTGGCCAAAAGATGACACTTTTTTGCCGGATTTTTAATTTCCGATTTAAGGAGGTTTGCCATTCTTCCTTGGATTTACAGTTTATTTTTTGGGTGGACAGATTAGATGACAAGACTTCCCTCCCCGTTTCCCATCTAACCTCCCCCCCACACCCCCTCCGCCCCACCCCACACACGCGCACACAAATAATGTGACGTCAGCATTCCAGGGTACCATTTTTCCAGACAACAGAAATAAAAAATGTAACTTGAAAACTTTTTTCAACTAATTTAGGTTTCATTTTCGAATCTTTTTTTTAACGAGCAATGTACACAACACCTTTATTAAAAACAGAGGAAAAGCATCCTTGCCACTAATAAATTGGATTCGTGAAAGATGCAAATTAAGCTTCACAAAAATTATGTTTATTATGTTATAGTTATTAATAAAAATGTACATATTAGATATAGTGCCAAAATTACATAACAGCTGTTTCGTCAGACTTACCCATCAATTGGCAAATCACGTGTGGTGACATTTTGTAAAATTACTGATAAGAAATTTCAATTTTTGCAGGCCAAATACCGTGATTTACTTTGACTGTACAGAGTACAGCTTTTTTTTAGCACCACCGCGTAACAACTTTTTTTCATGTTTTCTGAACTCTTTTCCGTCCAGGTTTATGCTTGTATTTAGCATGGTATTCACGATACCAACCGCACAACTAATGAGGAGGCATAAAGGGATAACTTCTCCAACTCAAGGTAGGGCCGTAGAGAGAAATGGTGGGGCCCGGAACAAATTCTCGGTCAGAGGCCCTTTGCCAACCTCTTTTCTTTCACTGTCTGGGATCGGGGATGGGACGGGGCCCCCACTTTTGGGCTAAAGTACCAGGGCCCGGGACAAAATGCTCCCACTTGTCAACTGTTACTATGAATGGGCCTGACTCAAGCAATAATAAGCCGTATGGCAAGATAGCCTGAAGTAGGCAGGGGACTGGGAGGGGTGGAGAAAATAAGCGCGTTTTTCTTTTCTTTCTCTTCCTATATTCCCAGAAAGCACGGAGAAAGTGAAGGCCTAGTGACAACCTAAACTGAAGAAAAAAAAATGCAAGGAAGAAGGGCCCGGCTGGTGTAAGTAGTAGCCACCCAGGCCAGTCCGAGCCTGGCTATATCGTTTGAACGAATTATCGGATTTCTGTCAAATTTTGCACACAGATTCTATGGCAAATTTCTAGGTCTAAGGTCGAAAATGGGTCAAATCCGTCGGGGAAATCCTCCTCTAGAAATAATCCAAGATTTTTGTTCGCAGCAAACGTACGAGGTTCGTTATTTTTTTCTTCAGCCAACTGACATCATCCATCCACGACAAATGACTGGAAATATGTAGCCTTCGTCAGCGGCTGACGTCACCACCAACCGACCAATGACTAGCAATTTGCTCAAATTATTCAACAGATCACTAACGTAAGCATGCGGCCCCACTGATGTGCACGTTTCTATATATCAGTCGTGCCGTGTGGCAACGTTTCAGTCGGATAAATGAAATATTCAAAACGCCGGGACTAAATGGTTTGGAGGCCTCCGTGTCATAAAACGGTGCTGAATATATTTAATGTTGATTCAGTTCACTATTGGTCTAATTAAACTTACAGTTTTGAAAATGAAACCCTTAGCAGAATAGTATTGGGCTCGTCTTTAAATGAGAGGTGTGCGCCGCCATGCCATCGCAGCTGATCAAAAACTACAAACGCAAGAGGCCACTGGTTTTACGTGTTGCGCGCGTCGTGAATTGGCGGCCAAGAAATCATTTGGGTTTTTGGACTGTATTCTTTAAGGAGGGGCAATTATTCACTGGTGTTACTGTTGAGCTACATAATTAATTTGGTTGGAAAGTGATGTGTCTTGGACCTAACACATTTCTAAGCTAAGCACTATAGCTAAACTATTCTACTAGAGAATAAGGAGCAGGTGTAGACGGTACAGTTAGGCAGTTTATTGTGGCATGAGACAAAGCTCATATTACATATGCTCATTAGCATACAAGCACTGATTGGCAAGAGTATAAGCAAGGTACACCAATAAGCAGCAAATCATAAACAGATGTCAGTCAACCAGGATGATACACTTGCTTGCTATTTTAGTATGTCAACTGGATGCACAGAAGGTGCACCAGTACCAGAACAGACCAGTTCCCCCTTAAAATTAAAGGACAGTAAAAAATATTTACTGGGGAACTGACTGGCCTTTACATTTTACATAATACTGTTCATTATTGTTTACTTTCGGTGAGGATATCCAGTCGAGGGTAAAATATCCCTTAGGGGAAAGACATAGGAGAATCCGAAAATGGTGATATCAGGTTGGGGGAAAACTCGGGGGAAAGCTGATTTCTCCCCGTATCTGGGGGTTTATTTTCACCCAGGAGACTTTCTCCACTGCTGAATAATTTGGTGATATCCACTTGGAGGAAGCACAGAGTTGAGGGTAAAATAGAGTCAAAAGTCGGGGGGAAATATGAAGAATTCTACCCTGGCTACACCAAGGGTAAAGTTGAGGGGAAAGTAATAAAATCTAATAACATGCACCTTTGCAATGCACAACACTTGGCACGCCCCATATTCTTCATCCCTGGAGGAATGTAATGGATATTTATACGGATACTGAATTTAATGAAATATTTTGGTTTCGAAAGGACTCTGTTCGGAATACTGTGAACATGGTTGGGAACCATTTGCAGCACCAAATGGAACTAAATATGCTAGTCCTGTGTTCTCTCCGTGTTCTAAGAAACAGTACATTCCAACGTGTAGCTGGAGACTACTTAACATTCATCTTACAACTGCCAGCATGATACAGTATTTCACCATTTTGTCAATCCTGTGGCTAGTTTAGGACGTAACTGTTCAGTTCCACTCTACCAATGAAAACATTTTGCAAGTGAAGCGCAAGTGAAGAAATTGAAGTTGCTCAATTTCTGGGTGCTGTAAGTACACTGGACTGCACTCAGGTACCAATGCTGTGGGTAGCTGGCCACTGTACAGAACGTACCGGAATGGAAAAGTTTTCTTTAACTGCACAATTAATTTGTGATTCAGAGACACTCATACTGAACATAATCGCTAGGTAGCAAGGGTCAATACACGATGCAACAATTTGGAATAATTCCATGTTTTGCAATCTCGCTGAAAATGGAGAATTAGGCATACTTTGATATCAGATGGGGGATATGCATTTCCTCGATATATGATGACCCCAGTTTCGATATCCCAAACCATTTCTGAAAACAATTAACATCGATCTCATATAAAAATCAGGGCCATTATTGAATTAAAGAATGGTATATCGCCATTGTGAGTCATGTTTCATCGTGAGGCCAGGTATCAAACCCACTTCTTATTCCAAAGAAATAAATTTGATTCCCAGTCGCGCAATGAGAGGTGAGTCTTTATCATCTTTATCATGGTTGCTTCTCATTCGTGTCGCCGTGGGCTATCCCACAAAGTTAGCTCCATAAAATTCTCAACTGGGTATTTAGGTGCTAGGAAATACCGCCCCTAATAAAATACCACGAGAAATCCATGCAAACCCCCCCCCCCCCGCCCCAGCAAAATGTCCCCAAGACAAAATGCCCCAAGACGAGAAATAAAAAATCACAATTGTTGAAAGAATCACCACTCGATATGGTTTTTCCTGGGGCAGTTTTGCGGTGGGGAGGGGGTGGGGGACAATTTTCCTGAGGTGTTTTGTTGGGGATTTTATACCCAGACGCCGGATAGGTGTTGCTATTACCGTTCACTGCTGTTCGTTTCTGTTAATTTGAAATTTGCTTTATTGTATCTTTCATGTAGGAGTTATACAGGGTGGTCACAAACGATTCACCTCATTTTGAGCATTTATTACTTAAAATATAAAAAAGCTACATGAATGCGGTTTGCTTCTTTACAAGGAACAACTCAAAAAGTTTTATGCAGCGCTGTTGCCAAAGCGTTAAGACCAGCATGCACTGCGCGTGACGTCACTTCCTAAAAATGGCGTCTGCACAGCAGAAGGCGATGTGTGTTGTATGGATGTGCGAAACAAAATCCGTTATTTCAGTACAAAGAAAATTCAGAACGAAGTATGGAGGACAGGCACCTACAGGACAGTCTATACGACGGTGGGTTGAACAGTTTAAAGAAACGGGAAGTGTTACAAAGAAGAAGAGTAGCGGCAGACCACGCGTGTCGGAAGAACGAGTGGAAGAAGTGCGCGAATTGTTTCATCGTAGTCCATCCAAATCCACTCGTCGTGCGAGTATTGAGCTTTATATGCCTCGGTCAACAGTGATGAAGGTTCTACACAAGCGCTTACAACTGTACGCTTACAAAATCCAAATTGTTCAAGCGTTGAAACCCGACGACAAACCACGCCGTTACGAATTTGCCGTGGACATCTAGAATCGCTTGGATGACAACAACGATTTTTTAAAGTCAGTAGTTTTTACGGACGAATCCACATTCCACGTTTCTGGCAAGGTCAACAGACATAATTGCAGAATTTGGGGGTCTGAAAACCCTCATGCAGTTAGAGAGCACGAAAGAGACAGCCCGAAGATTAATGTGTGGTGTGGGTTGAATGCTACCGAGGTCATTGGCCCCTTCTTCTTCGCAGAACCGACAGTCCGTAAAGAAAACTATCTGGATATGCTACAGGGGTTTGTCATCCCCCAACTACAGGGGCGCCAACCGGACATGATTTTCCAGCAGGACGGGGCACCCCCTCACTGGGGCCTGGATGTGAGGGATTATCTCGACCAACAGTTTCCAGGACGATGGATCGGGAGAGACGGCCCAATCCCCTGGCCCCCACGTTCCCCGGACATAACCCCTTTAGATTTCTTCTTGTGGGGGTACGTAAAGGACATCGTATTCAGAACAAAAGTAACGGATATTATTGAATTACGCGAGCGAATAACCAATGCCATAGCCACTGTCACTCCTGAAATGTTGCTGAACACCTGGAGGGAAATAGAGTACCGATTGGATATTTTGCGCGCTACGCAAGGGGCCCATGTAGAAGTGTACTGACATGCGAAACTGTATGTGTCATAAAACTTTTTGAGTTGTTCCTTGTAAAGAAGCAAACCGCATTCATGTAGCTTTTTTATATTTTAAGTAATAAATGTTCAAAATGAGGTGAATCATTTGTGACCACCCTGTATTCTTGAAATAAAGTCCCATTTTAGGTTAAAAACTAAACAAAATGGATGTTTGATGGATACTTCACATCGTCCGAAATTAGAATCGTTCATGATCTATGGCAGTAAATCCATTGCAGCAGATACTGCAACATCAAACAAGGTGATGCTGTACTCCTCGACCTTTGCACAAAATCCGTTTAGAATCTTGAGAAAATGTTCAATTTCCTTGAGCATTTCTAGCTGACGTTTTAGAAGACACATTTTAATCTCATGTTTTTTATCGTAGTACGTTTTTTGCAGCTCCATGGACCAATACATTTGAATGGCCGCTAAAGCAGAGCTTCCGTCTGATGGGTTTATTGATAGTGTTTCTTTGCATTATTTCTGGCAATTGGTAGAGCTGCCGGCATACGGCCTTCGGTGTCATTTTTAGCAACTAGTGAATTCGCAGCTCCCATCACTTTATTGCTACTGGTGGTAGTTCGGCTGGTGATGGGTCAGTAGCATCATTTCATGGTGTATTCACTGGCCTACCATCTGCAATTAATATACATAAAAGAGGTGGTATTATGCATGTCGCAATTGGCGGGTAATATGCTAGGCAGAAGCTTAAAAGAGGGTTTGTATTTTACAACAAGTGCAACAACAAACGTTAATGCACTTTTCCAAAAGCACCATTTAACAGCTGCAGTACTGCCATCAACTTCGGAGGTCACTGTCATGTCGTCACTATCTGAACCTCCGTGTATCGAATCTCCCAATGTGGGTACAACTGTCATCACTTCATCCGACAGTTTTCCAATTTTAGGAACCCCACCTTTGTTTCCCATTTCCTTTGGTTTTCTGTATATTGCACCCGTCTCCTTTCGTACGTTTTGCTTTAAATCTTTCCACAGATTTTTTTAGCTGAACCACCGAACGTATTTTTATACATTCCTCTGCATTGTATACGCAATGCAAACTTTTCCCCATTTCTGTTGCTTCTTCTGGATCATTTTCGCATCGTGATGTTTATTCTCAATAATTGGTCATGCACCTTCGTTCCTTGCAGAAGTTACATACTATCCAATTCGATCAAATTCTTGTGTTCATTAGCGGGTATAGTAATGCCTGCTGGCGAACCTGCATTGGAAGATATTATTTGTTTAGTATGTTACTTGTAGCAGCCGTACGTTTTTATTTTGTGATGATGGCCATGAAGTGGAGTTTTGCTTCGTTTGTTCCCTAAAACGCAAATGACGTAGGAACTTAGGTTCTGACCAATCAAAACACAGTGGCAATCCACGCTGAACATTCCCCTGGGCTGATATCACCGAACACCCCTCGGATACTTTTCACTCTGGAGTTGAGGGTAAAGTAGTTCACTCCCAACTTTCCCCTGAGCTGATATCCCCAAGAAACATGACTTCCAATATATCCCCTCAGGGAAGTGTGGAACAGGTAGGTGGACATTTCACCCTGGGAGATCTTTTACCCTCGACTGGATATCCTCACCGTTAGGCCTTCAAAGTTTATGGCCTACAAAAATTGGTTCTTTGTGCACAAACTGTATTTACACAAATTTTTGCTGTTTCAATTTTAAAAATTCAGTGAACCAAACAAACAACTGTTAATCATTATGGCTTCACCAGTCAATTTTAACAAGTATTATTTGCTATTATTTCATAAATTTTCAGTTTGCACAAACATGATTTTTCAGTTTTATTCACACTTAATCAATGCATTAAAGCTTTATTTTCTATCCGCATGATCAAAATTTTTGCAATTTGTTAAAATTTCGAATTTATTGATCTAAACTTGTCGCTGATCAGTTTTCAGGTAGTCAGCGACATCTTGCGGATATTCACTTCATTTGCCAGTCTTGCCTTGACAACATCATGCAATTTTTTTTTCAATTCACCATGCTTTCTTTTTAACGCTCCAAGCACGGAAGCTTTTCTTAGAGAAAAACAGAATACATAAAACAATGATTAGCAAAGGACATTTTTTTAACAAATACACAATGAACTATTCTTCATTAAAACCGCCGGCTAGTTACGCGAGCACAATCAACGTTAACAATACATTTTCTAGACCTCCTAGACAGTTTAAAAAATTCGCTCTTTACGCGAATACGGAAAACGGAAACAAACATTTAGTCGGACGCTACTCGCCCTACAATTAAAACCGCGATCAACACTAGTAAATTTTAGTCAAAAGTTTTTAATTTATTAATCAAATTCTTAAATCTAAATTACTAGAGTGAAACACACAAATAACACGGACCGAAACAAACACTTTACAACCAAACCTGTACTGTACACCTTCGGTTAATGTTTGTTACGTTAGGAGCGAAGATCGCTAGTTGTGCTAACTAACAAGAACGCTGCTAATTATCTGCAGAAATAAAAAAATACACAGATTAGTAAATTTTCAAACAATTCGCAATCAATCATCATATCTTAGTGGTTTAACTTTTTTTCTTATTGGACGATTTTTTGCTAATGAAACTTCAGGGCTTATTTTGCGTTTTGATCGAGCATCTGAGACAGCTTTGGAAGTTCCCGTATTAGTGCGTTCGGAAAGTGTAGTTTGCGAGTCTGGATTATTAATGTCAACACTGACATTAGGGACCAGTGAACTTGTTGGTTTTTGTCCACGGGATTTGCATTGGGAATCTGACTCGACTAGCGCTGTAAGTTCACTTTCGATTCGGGATTGATCAGCGTTTTCTTTAAGACTTTGGAATTTTTTCGCTGATTTTTGCCCAGAATGCGTACGATCGTTTTCGACTGACTGCCATGGCATCGGTGACGTATTAGCGTTACGTGTTATGACGGATCTGCGTGGCGTGACTCCCTTATTAGGTGATAAAATTGAACTCGATTCCTTATTGGCTAAAGGAAAAACAACTGATTGTCTGCGTGACTTCCTACTGATTTGAATAGTGGAATCGTTTGGAACATTTGCAGAATTCAGTGCTTCATTTTGGAAATCATCATTCTTAGCAAAATGCGTGTTTTGCGAGCTTTTAACAGAGCCGTCGAGATTTAATTCTTCGTTCGGGAATCTCTCGCGTATTTGGCAAACATTTCGCCTTAACGTTAAGCCACTTTCAGTGAGTATTAAATAGTTACTGAAGTCTAGGCATTTAAATATTACGGCAGGCTGCCAATTATGCTTTGCTACAGTGTAGTCCCTAGTCCAAATAGGCATAAATTCCGTGAACGTTTCTTGTTTTTTATGCGCAGTACTAGCATTAGATTTATCGTGTTTAACTTGAATTTTCTGCTGAAGATTAGGCTTCAGTAAATCCAAGCACGTTCGTGATTCTCGTCCTAAGAACAATTTTGCTGGAGTTTCACCCGTGACTGTGTGCGGACAATTTCGGTTTGCTACATGAAATTCAATAAGGCTTTGCTTAATTGTTTACCTTCTTTGCGAGCAGCTTTGAAAGCTTTTTTAAACTCTCTCACGTACACTTCCCCAAAACCATTTGACTTAGGATTATAGGGTGCCCCCGTTAGGTGGCGGATTCCCCTGGTTTTGACAAAGGTCTGAAATTCAGAGGACATCCAATTTGCCGTATTATCTGTCACGAGTGTTAACATTTGGCCAAAATCGGCCATATATTGTTCAAATACTTCGATAATTTTTTCCGACGTTGTTTTCTTCATAAATTGCACCACTGGATATTTACTGTGGGCATCAACAATTATTATGAATGTCAAACCTTCGACCAAACCAAAATCCGAATGGACACGGTCGAGAGATTTTAAAGGTACCTCCCACGAGTGTTTTGGACCAGCTGTTTTTTCTCCTTTTTGTTCCTGGCATGGGACGCACTTTTTAACCTGTAATTCAAGATCTGCATCTATCCCAGGCCACCAACACTTTCCCCTAGCCAAAGATTTGACTTTAACTATTCCCAAGTGTCCGGCATGTAGGTCCTGCAATATTCGTACTCTTAGCTTGGTTGGCACGACAACTCTTAGGCCCCAAAAAAGGGTATTGCATTCTACAGTTATTTCATTCTTACGAACGAAATAGGGCTTAAGTTCTTGTTCTTCAACCTTGTCAGGCCAACCATGCCGCACCCTAACCAACACTGGGTCTTTAACTGTTGCTTTAACTAAGGTATCATTTAGAATGGGTAATGATTCAACAGACTCAAGGTACAAAACTTTAAAGGGAATATCCTCATCAAGGTCTTCAGTTTTAGCTTCTAAGGGTAACCTAGACAGGATGTCAGGTGTTAGATTATATTTACCCGGGACGTGTTGTAGGTCATAGGAGTAACCATTCAACTGCATTGCGTAGCGCTGTACCCTGCTAGCAGCCATTTGGGGTATTCCGTTTTTGGGCCCAAAAATCCACAGTAACGCTTTATTGTCAGTTTGTAACGTGAAGTGGTTAGAATAAAGGTACTGATGGAATTTCTTGACCCCCCACGAAATTCCAAGGGCTTCTCTGTCGAATTGGGAGTAACCCTGTTCTGCTTTTGTTAGCTTCCTGGAAGCAAATGCAATGGGCTTGTCTCGCCCATTAGGAAGCGTATGCATAAGGCACGAGCCCAATCCAAACGGAGATGCATCTACGGCTAGCTTCAATTTGTACTTAGGGTTGTAGTGCACCAATGCATTTGATGACTTAAACAACTCCTTAATCTTACTCATCGCTTTAACACACTCCGGGTCCCAAACCCACTTTTGTTTAGGTGATAGGTACTAATTCATGAGCTAAATTTGGAAGATACTTTGCATATTGGTTTATAAAGCCTAGAAAGCTTTGCAATTCAGGTATATTACGCGGATTTGGAGCATCAGTTACAGCTTCAATCACTTCAGGCAAGTTTGTTAGCCCCTCCGAATCGATCTTATGACCTAAATATTTCAGTTCTGATTGAGCAATTTTGCATTTCCCAAGACCCAAGCGAGCCCCTGAATCTTGCAAGGCTGACAACAGCTGATTAAGGCTGTCATCATGTTTAACACCCTTGCCACAAACCAGGATGTCGTCATAAAATGGCTCACAGTTTGGAATACCCGATGTTATGCTCACCATAAGACGTTGAAACAGTCCTGGGCTACTAGCCAAGCCAAAGGGACAGCGTAAAAATTTAAACAGACCCAAAGGCGTGTTTATTACTAAGGCTTCTTGTGACTCTGGGTCAAGCTCCATCTGAAGGAATGCATCCTTGAGGTCAATCAAACTGAAAGTGTCGCTTCCGGAGAGCTTACCAAACAATTCGGCAGCAGTGGGAACTGGATAATGCTCTATCTCTAGCTGGGAATTTACTGTTGTTTTGTAATCCCCCACAATCCTAATATCCCCGTTAGCTTTATGCACTATAACAATCGGTGTAGCCCAACTGCTAGTGCTTACGGGCTCCAAGACTCCCATTGATACCAGCCGTTTGATTTCAGCGTTAACTTTCTCTTTTAGAGCAAGTGGAACTGGTCTAACTTTTCGATAAACAGGAACTGCATCAGGCTTAAGCTTTATACTAGCCTTAAAATTTCGAAAACAACCCAACCCTGGTTTGAATAATTCTGGAAATTTTGCTGCCAAAACTTCCGGGGTGATAGCTGTTCTATGCACCTGTATGGCCTCTTCCTGCCATAACCTTTTAATATGACTTAAAACCAAAGGATAGAATCGTTTCAAATCATAATCAAAAATTGCAAGCCAATCCTTGCCCATTAAAGGTGTTTGCTCTGATTTTGAAATAAAGGCTTGAACCTGCTCAGTTTTACCTTCAATCTCAACGTTAACACGAATATAACCGTGTACACGTTGGATTTGCCCAGTCCACGATCTAACAAAAATGTCAGTTTGCATCAGTTTACAATCCTGCAAGTATTTATTATACCAACTAAAAGGTAAAATAGTTGCATCGCAACCGCAATCAGCCTCGAGCGTCAACTCTACACCATTGATGTTGCACAGGACATTCCACTTCTCCACCTTTACCCGATTGATGCTCAGAACGTTGGCCTCCAAGGAGTCGTCCGACTCACTAGAGTCTTCACAATCACTGGAACTCTCAACCTCCAAGCTAACATCAGAAACCTCACTCTGCTCAAGATGATGAGCTTTATTGATTTTGTAACCATAACAATGTTTTTTATTACTACTTTTGGGATGTACTTGCTTATTCAGATGAACTTTTAGGGTTAAACTGTTTGGGTTTTTTACACACCGCTTTAAGGTGTCCCTTTTCATGACATCTACCACAATTGTAGTCTCGATATTTGCACCGGCTACGGCCGTGGCCTTTAAAACCACAACAAAAACAAACTAGGTCTTTCGAGTTGGAAGAAACTGATTTTTTACTCTTACGTTTAGAATGAGTAACAAAGTTAACATTACTGGAATTAGCTTTTAATTCTGTTTGGTTGAGGTCAGCAGCCTCCAAGGAAAGTGCTAACTCAACAGTGGCTTGTAAATCCAAGGTTTTCTTGATTAGTTCCCGCTGTAAAGTAGAGCTAGCCACCCCACCTACAATACGGTCACGTATCATTTCTTCCTTGATCTTACCAGCAACAATTTGATCAAAACCACAATGCCTTGTTAACACTTTGAGGGCGTCAACATATTCAGCAATCGTTTCATTAGGTTTTTGAGAGCGCTTATTAAACCTTAACCTTTCTGAAATTAGACTAGGAGCAGGCTCTACTGCCTCCTCGACTGCTTTAACTAATGCATCATAAGTTATAGTTTCAACCGTTAACGGGTCTATAATTCTTACGATTTTTTGAAACATATGGTTGCCCACGCTAGCCAACAAAACATCGCAGCGATCACAATCTGGTATTTTCTTAGCCTTAAGAAAACACTTAAATTGCAAAATATACATTGACCATGTATACTGCACTGGGTCAAATGCTTGAAATAATCCATTTGACTTAACAGTTTGAACCCCACTAGTAGGCATTACAACAAACTGCTGGAAAGCTAAATTTTAATTTCCTCCAAAAGCCTTTTATTAGAAAAAAAAATTAATTTGCACAAGATTCACCTAAACAATCGTTAAAAACGACCTGCTAAACAGTTTTAGGCTTTTTAAAGCAATTTACTAACAAGTTGCGTTCAAATTTGCAGCACAAGGCTGTTTTACTAGGCTTACTTGCTTTTAATCATTACTTAACGGGACAAGCAATTAACCATTAAACTTGACCGAACGGATATATTTAGTGCTACCTTAAAACACTACACGTCTGCAGGCCTCAATTTAAGCAAAAAATAAAATCAAAAGCATTTCTAGTTTACACACTAGATTAACAAAATGTTACAAACCATAAGCGTTTCTAATTCACACATTAGATTTACAACCTGGAATTTAACCAACTCCAAGGACAACAACGTAATGAGCACCAAAAGGAACAGTGAAGGAGCACCGGCCCTGGGCCCATCAACAAGTAATAAAGTTACAAACCTTAAAACTACAAGGTTCCCTAAACGTGGCAAATTAAACATGCAAAAGACTAAACTCAGTTACGATTTTTTCCGCTAACCTTACTAGTATAGCCTAGCAGTGATAAACCGCAACGCGTCGCATTGACATAACTTTAAGAGAAATAGCATTTACAAGTTAAACGTAAAAGGGATAATACAAGTTTAAATTTCTGGCAGTGAGCTATAATTAGCCAGAAATGTCTACACACAGCCAAGGGTGACACTATTTTTTGAAAAGTTTGGCTTAAATCCATCTCCAAGCGGATGACTATTATTATGTGCCAGATAATAAAAATTCATCTTACCTCTAACTGGAGCGAGAGTCAGAAGTTGCAAGGAGGACTTTTAAGCGTTGAGGTAGGGTTAAAACCCTCGTCGCCAATTGATGTGTCTTGGACCTAACACATTTCTAAGCTAAGCACTATAGCTAAACTATTCTACTAGAGAATAAGGAGCAGGTGTAGACGGTACAGTTAGGCAGTTTATTGTGGCATGAGACAAAGCTTATATTACATATGATCATTAGCATACAAGCACTGATTGGCAAGAGTATAAGCAAGGTACACCAATAAGCAGCAAATCATAAACAGATGTCAGTCAACCAGGATGATACACTTGCTTGCTATTTTAGTATGTCAACTGGATGCACACCCTGGATCCCACCAGGGATCAACTGGATCCCACCCTCGTCGCCAATTGATGTGTCTTGGACCTAACACATTTCTAAGCTAAGCACTATAGCTAAACTATTCTACTAGAGAATAAGGAGCAGGTGTAGACGGTACAGTTAGGCAGTTTATTGTGGCATGAGACAAAGCTTATATTACATATGCTCATTAGCATACAAGCACTGATTGGCAAGAGTATAAGCAAGGTACACCAATAAGCAGCAAATCATAAACAGATGTCAGTCAACCAGGATGATACACTTGCTTGCTATTTTAGTATGTCAACTGGATGCACAGAAGGTGCACCAGTACCAGAACAGACTAGAAAGTTACATTAATTATTTTCTTTTTATATTAGCCTAGCCTAATTACTTGTTTCTTCATTAGCCTAACTAATGTTTTACATTATTCTTATTTATCATAACAGTGTTAAGAGATTTCTTGGAGTCCCTCGTTTTTCGCTTAGCCATGCCAGTTGTATTGCAGCAGGAGTGTCACCGTTTGAGGTCGTGTTGGGTGGGCACTTCGTGCAGTGGTATCGAAATCTGCTTACGCATGATAACAGACTTGTTGCCGCAGTTATGACATCTTCGGTGGGAAGGGTTGGTCGGCTGCAAGATCGATATCGTACTACTTTAGACGAGCTCATGCTCAATACTGCAGACTTGGGTGTCTTCTCAAGGACAGATCTCAAACGCTACTTGGATTGGTTCACTAGGAATTATTACAGTTTACTGTGATTTTCTCCAGTCAAACGTTTCTTGTTCTGTGTTTTTGTATTTTTTTTTGTGCTGTTGTATATCCTCAACTGGATGAAATAAAGTTTATTATTATTATTATTATTTACTCAAATATCTGAAACACATTTATTTGCTGTGTTCCGAGATTGTTCCATTTGTAACAGCGCTTTAGCTTTTAGTTTCAGTTTCGGTTTTAGGTTTCAATAAACCGTCATGTGGTGGCACTAACTGTCACTTCCTGTTCTATGCAGCAAGTGACAATGGCTGCTTCTGCATGGCAATTTTAATCCAACTTGTGTTGAGTGTTTTAATGGCCATCCTCCTTCCGTATAATTAGTGGTGTGACTGTAGGACATCATAGATAAAATAAGCTCGTTTTAACAGGTTATGGGCCCAGGATAAGGACAATTTTTGTGTAGTAAGTGAAACGTGTTCAGAGCATCATTCCTTTTGGGACAGACTGGATTTTCACCTAGTAGCTAAAACAAAACAAAAATGTAGGACAACATTCAGCTGTCAATTGCCAAACTAAATGCAACAAATTATCCTGTGTGGAAATATAAACTTGAAATGCTGCTAAAAAGGGACAATCTATGGGATATTGTGTCAAAGCCAGCACGAAATCCAGTCACTGCAGAGTGGACCAGGAAGGATGAAGCCCAAGCAACCATTGGACTTTTGTTGGAAGATACCCAACTTCATTTGGTTCGTAAACAAACTACAGCAAAAGGTTCCTGGGAAGCTTTAAAGAACCATCACATGAAATCCTCATTAATGAATAAGGTGACAATTCTTAAGAAAATTTGTGCTATGAAGGCCAAAGAGGATGGTGATATTGAGAAGCACATCACTGACATGGAGGAATTAACAGAACAGCTTGCATCTGTGGGTGAGACAATCGTCAATTCTTTACTGTTAGCATTTTTGTTGTGTAGCCTACCTGAAAACTATGGTCCATTAATTACTGCATTGGAAACCAGGCCTGAAGCCGATTTAACTGTCGAATTTGTGAAAAATCGAATATTGGAAGAATTCAACAGGCGTAAGGAAACTCGAGCAGTTAATGTACATGGAACTGAACAAGTTTTGAAAGTAAACCAAGACGACGGCGGAAGCCAATCCACTCAAGGTAAACAAGGACACAACACAGAGAAAAGGTGCTATTTTTGCAAGAAAAAGAACCATGTGAAAAGCGAATGCAGAAAATTTGCCGCGTGGAAATTAAAAAATCCACATAAAGTTAAGCAAGTTAGTGAAGAATCTCGGATGCCTGCAATGGATGATCCTGAACTATGCTTTGGGCTAATAAATGATGTCAAACCCAATGTTTGGTACATAGATTCGGGGGCCACTTCACACATGTCGTCACAACGAGAGTTCTTCACCACACTTAACACTGACCTGAAGCAAACTGTTAAACTCGCTGACAGAAAATCCATACCAGTGTCTGAGATAGGCGACGGACTGTTAGCATGTAAAGTCAGTGACACAGAAACCAAGAAAATACGTGTCACAAATGTTTTATTTATTCCTGAATTGAAAGGGAATTTGTTGTCAGTGAAAGCCTTAAATGAAAAGGGTTTACAAGTAAATTTTGGGGGAAGGAAATGCAGCATATCCCTTGAAGATAAAATTGTGGCAGTCGGTTTGCTGCAAAATCAGCGTTACGAATTGGACAGACTCTGGTCCCGAACATGCAGGTTTGATTAATCAAACATGTGGACAACAATGCATACATGTGTGGCACAAACGATTCGGGCATCGTGATCCAAGAGTGATAAACCAAATGAATGCTGATGGTGCTGTTAACGGCATGCATTTAAAGATCTGTAGAAACAAAATTATCTGTGAAGTGTGCATTGAAGGGAAAATGTCGCGCAAACCGTTCCCGTCGAAGTCAACTAGGACAACTGATATCTTGCAGCTCGTTCATAACGATTTATGCGTCCCCATGCCAATGCCAACTCCTAGCAATAAGCACAACATTCTCACAGTTATTGACGACTACAGCAAGTTAACTGAAGTTTATTTACTTGCGAATAAGTCTGAGACAGGTGAACAAATAATGAATTACGTACGTGAAGTACGAACTCAATTTGGACATGTACCGAAACGGCTGCGCTCGGACCGAGGAGGCGAGTACTCCAGTAAACATCTAGAAAATTTATTGCAGCAAGAAGGGATTCGGCATGAATTTACAACGTCGTATTCACTCCAATAAAATGGTACTGCTGAATGCAAAAATCGCTATCTGGTTGAAATGGCACGCTGCATGTTGATAGCTGCAAAATTAGCGAAACGTTTTTGGGGAGAAGCCGTCGTAACTGCTAACCACCTTCAGAACCGGCTGTTGACTCGTAGCACAGAGACAACACCGTATGAATGTTGGAACGGCACCAAACCTGATGTTAAATACTTAAAGAAATTTGGCTGTGCAGCACATACTCTGATATAGCAAGGACAGCGAAAGAAGCTTGATTCCAAGACTGAAAAGTTTATTTTTGTTGGTTACGGAGAGGTACTAAAGGATATCGCCTACTTCATGAGGAAACCAATCGCATCACGATAAGCAGAGATGTGCAGTTTTTGGATAGGCCTACCGATCAAGAACAGTTCTCACGACCACCTTTCACAACACCGTCTGAAATTGTTGAGGATGAACCGCAAGAAACTGGTGCTGAAGCTCATCCGGTTAACACCAAGCCTTGTGAAGCGCCAACTTCGCCGACCGTTCGCCGTTCTTCCCGCCCGAACTTGGGGCAACCTCCAGAACGTTTTATTGAGTCCATGAACTTGGTGAATAACGTGGATCTTTCAACTCCAAAGACACTCAGACAAGCACTGCAGCACAAGGATGCTACGAAGTGGATTACTGGCATGGATGAAGAAATGGCTTCACTCACTGAACACATAGTGTGGGAACTTATGCCTCTTCCTGAAGGAAAGTCCGCAATAGGCAACAAATGGGTTTTCAAGACGAAGGGAGACCAGGACGGCCGAATCCAGCATTACAAGGCTCGTCTGGTTGCACTTGTATGCGCACAAAAATATGGTAGGAACTATAATGAAGTCTTCGCTCCAGTTGTGCGACAACAAAGTTTAAATCTATTACTCGCAATTGCCGGTAAACATGGACTGAAAGTGAGACATTATGATGTACAAACAGCTTTCCTCCATGGTGAAATCCAACATGAGGTATACATGCGACAACCTGAAGGTTACGAATCAGAAGGCCTCGTGTGCAAATTAATTAAGAACATTTACGGACTGAAGCAAGGTGCCCGTGAATGGAACCATAAGTTGGATGAAATTCTCATGGAAATGGGTTTTAAAAGAGGTAAAACTGACAAGTGCATCTACTACAAGCAAATAGGAAGTTCTCCATTTTACTTAATCGTGCATGTAGACGACCTGATTGCTGCTGCCAAAGATGATAAACTGTTTGACAAATTTTTGGCCGTGCTCAAGAGACATTTGACGATAACAGATCTTGGTGAACTACAATGTTACCTCGGCATCCATTACAACGAGGTGCAGATGGTTTTTTCGCACTTCATCAAACACCCTACATTGAAAGCAAACTGCGAGATTATCATCTTAACGACTCGAAGCCAGGCAAAATACCGATGGACCCCGGTTATTGCATTTTAACTGATGGTGGTACTCCTTTTGACAATAATGATGAATAGAGGAGTGCTATTGGTTCCGTCCTATACATTGCAACACATGCGCGACCAGATATTACTGTGGCCAAGTCTATAATTTGTACGCTAATGAAAACATTGGAATACATTTTTTTTTACCCAAATAAAAGTAAAACTTCGTCCGTTATTAACCTTAGCCAACACAATGTAAAACATGTAGGTGTAGCCTAAATTAAAACAAAAAGTAACAAACATGTGGAGAAACAGAATTTATTTATTGTCAAGGGCCTGGCAAAAATTGAAAATCTGTAGGTTTTTGTTCGCCGAACTGATTTTTGCCGATCCGCACAAAATCTACCAAAATCCGTTTGGCTAAATCTGTTCGGTACAGCCATACTTTCCCGTAAAGTCTCATCTCCCACACAACGAGACTGGCAAGCAGTGAAACAAGTTTTTCGATACCTTAAGTTCACACTGAACTTACGTCTGTGCATGGGTCGTCCGAGTGATCAACCTGCATCACTTGTTGGGTACGCCGATGCAGATTGGGGAGTTGACCAACTGGACAGAAAATCTAACCCTGGTTTCCTCTTCACTTTCTACATGCCGTAAACAAACTTGAGTCTCGTTGTCATCTACAGAAGCAGAGTTTGTTGCACTGGCAGAGGCAACACAAGAGTCTCTGTGGCTGGAAAGAGTACTCGTCGATCTGAAGGAGCTCAGTGCAGAAAATCACCACTATCTTTGAAGATAATCAAAGTTGCATCAAGCTCATTGAGTCAGAGAAGACAAACTTACGAACAAAACACACAGACACAAAGTACTGTTTTCTACGCAATTTGAAGGAGCTAGGCAAAATCAAAATAGTGTATTGCCCCACCAACAACATGATTGCGGACTTGCTAACTAAGCCGTTGGGAGGAAGCAAGTTGAGCAACATAATTCATTTGGTTACAAAGTTACATTAATTATTTTCTTTTTATATTAGCCTAGCCTAATTACTTGTTTCTTCGTTATCCTAACTAATATTTTACATTATTCTTATTTACTCAAATATCTGAAACACATTTATTTGCTGTGTTCTGAGATTGTTCCATTTGTAACAGCGCTTTAGCTTTTAGTTTCAGATTCGGTTTTAGGTTTCAATAAACCGTCATGTGGTGGCGCTGACTGTCACTTCCTGTTCCAGTTCTTGTAGCAGTGACAATGGCTGCTTCTGCATGGCAATTTTAATCCAACTTGTGTTGAGTGTTTTAATGGTCATCCTCCTTCCATATAAGTAGTGGTGTAACTGTAGGACATCATAGATAAAACAAGCTCGTTTCAAGCCATATCGATTGCTGTATTCGCAAGAGAATACAAATTGACTCTCACTATAATTGGTTTAAACAGGTTTTATTATTTTTTATCGAATTAACTAACTGCCTTGGTTATTTAATGGTGATTTTAGTCCTGACCCCGGCCCATACCCCCGTAGAAATTTTTGAGTGGACGGATGAAACCTGTTACAGGGGTCAGGTACATTATAGTAGATTGAAAAAAACAGAGGTAAACATCTGAGAAACTTCGTCCGAATTTTCCAGTCCCAATTTTCCAATATGGCCGTTTTTTCGATGAAATTAAACATACCTTTATGCTTTCACCTGTTCTATCGGATTTCAAAGAGTTACATCGGCTTCTGGATGATTAAAGCATGTTTGTAATTGTGAGGACTGGGATAAAGGTGTTGTGAGAAGCAACCATAATTGTTAGGTTATAGTGACGCACACCTATAAAGTGTTTACGATTTTTATATTTAATTTTTTGGTCAGGAATAAATTTAAGTTTCTCTAGTTTAATTACGATTAAGAATAAGTGTTTAAAGTATTATCGTTTCTGTTTCTGAATAAATGCAGCCAAAAATAAATTTTATTGGGTGGCAATATGATCAGCCAATCAGAGATGAGAGGAGAGAGAATAAGCTGTCCACTGCACACTTCTGAAGTTATCTTCTCTATCACCCATGGACCACTTAACTGTATTTCTGTCTGAACTTATGATATCCTCCCTTCTTTGTTTTGAATTCCATGACGTACACAACAACACCTACAGTGAATTCTTCCTCTTTGGCCTTTCGGTCATGATATTTCTTATATTCCTTTGCTGCTTCTCCTGACTTTTGCTTTGCCAGTTCCCTTGCAAATTCTGCCCTCTGAGCCATCAATTTATCTAGAGGTGGGTCCACATCATAGTTTATTCGTCTCGGTGTTACATCAATTGGAAAAAGCTCTTGCCGCTTCCTTCCATAGAACAGCTCATAAGGACTAAACCCAGTAGATGAATGAACCGTCGAATTATAAGCGGAAACGACATAAGGGGGAAGTTGGTCCCAAGATTCAACTTTTTCATCCACAAAGTGGGCTAGCATCTTTAAGATTGTTTGATTCACTCTTTCAACTCAGCCATTCGATTTTGGCGAGTACGGAAGGCAATTTATTTGTTTAATTCCCGTTAATTGGCACACCCGTTTCATCAAATTAGACCCAAATTCCAAGCCGTTATCTGAATACAGTACGCCTGAAATCCTTCCGTTCGGAAGTAATATATGCTCCACAATTGCTTTGGCCACTGCATCTGTAGTCTTGTTAGGTATAGGTACTGCCCATGCAAAACGTGTAGCATGATCCACTCCCACTAAGCAATTTCGATTTCCGTTCTCAGTTAGAGGTAATTTTGTAAGCAGATCGATTGATACAAACTCCATAGGAGTAGAAATCTGTCTGAACTCCTGCATGGGGGCTATTTTCTGTGTCTTGGGCACCTTGTGCAAGGCACGTGACGTACAGGCTTGTATGTAGTCCTTCACCGTTTGAGAAAATCCAGGCCACCAAAACAATTTCGATATCCTGTCTGCTGTCTTGCGATGTCCCATATGCGCCGAAAAAGGATTGCTATGGAAAACATACAATATTTCCCTTATCAAGGCATCCGTTGCATTTAAGACTTCCCATTTCTCCGTTATCCCATTTAATTGCATACCTGGTCTTCGCATAAACAATAGGCCATCCGCATCGAGGAAAAAACGTTCGAATGGAGCTGGTGCTCGGCCTTTGTATGCTTCTTTACTTCCTGACTCTAGATGTTTGATGATATCCATATATCTTGGATCTTTTCTTTGCGCTTTCCTTATGTTATCTCTATTCCACATTGGTTCACCCTCCATCTCCTTACAGTAGTCATCCAAAAGCCTCACATATGCTCTGCTTAAGCCATCTGCGTTTGTGTTCATTTTTCCAGCTTTGTGAATGATCGTCAAATCATAATCTTGGATTTTCAATACCCATCTGGCAAGTCTTCCATTCAACTGTTTCAATGAAGAGAGCCACCTAAGCGAAGAATGGTCAGTATATACTGTCACCTTTCTACCCCAAATATACGGCCTGAACTGATCGAGCGAATAAACCAACGCCAACAATTCTAATTCAGTGACAGTGTATTTTTCCTCTTGTGCTGTTGTCTGTCGAGAAGCATAACATACTGGATGTTCCCTCCCTTCATCCATTTGCGCAAGTATACAACCAAGGCCTTTCAAACTAGCATCCACTTCAATTATCCAATCTTTTGTCATGTCTGGTGCGCGTAAGACTGGTGTTGTCAATTTTTCCTTCAGCTCTTGAAACGATTTTTCTGCGTCACTTGTCCATTCAAATTTAGCATCCTTTTTGGTTAATTCAAACAATGGACGAGCAATTCTAGCATAATCTTTTATCAGCCGTCTGTAATATCCCGAGATGCCCATATAAGCCTTTATTTCTCTTGCATTCTTTGGTCTAGGGAAGTCTTGTACTGCTTTTATTTTCTTGGGGTTTGGGCTTGATCCATTTTGATCGACAATATAGCCCAAAAATGCAATTTCTGTCTTTAAAAGTTCACATTTCCTGTATGCCAACTTCAATCCGTGCTCCCTTATCCTTGAAAACACCTGTTTCAATGTTTGTATGTGCTGGGAAATCGAGCTCGACCACACTATCATGTCATCCATGTACAAAAGAGCATTGTTGACTCCCTCCAACATTGAAGACATAACTCTAGAAAAAGTGAAAGGCGCATTGATTAGACCCTGAGGCAAACGAACATATTCATACCGTTGAGAAGCTGTGGAAAAAGATGTTTTTTCAATGGAATTCCTGTGCATTGGGACGCAATAATATCCATCTTGCAGATCCAACTTAGAAAAGTACTTCGCTCCATGCAATTGATCCAATATATCAGCTATGCGGGGTATCGGAAATTATTCCGGACGAATTATCTTGTTTAACCATCTGAAATCATTCACCACGCGGTACTTACCTGGTTCTTTCTTGGGAATTATCATTACCGGACTTGACCAAGCACTCTTAGAAGGTCTTATTACTCCTTTCTTTAATAATTCTTTCATCTTTTCATTCAAGATAGGTCTCATTGCGTATGGAATCCGATAAGAGGTCTATAAATTGGCTCTGTGTACATTTCATGTGCTACATCCCCTGTATATTCTCCAATTTCTTCATCAGACAATGAAAATATGTCTCTATGATGAACAATCATATCTTGCATCTTCTCTCTATCTTCCGTTGATAACTGTGGCAATGTAAAAGAATTTATCAGGCTTTCTCTGTCAGCCTTAGAACATTTGGGAGGTTTAGAACCAAGTTTTCTTATTTCTTTTACATCGTCTTGCTCCTTCCCTTCATACTCAACCATTCTTTCTGGATACACCATCTCATAAGTACCTACAGTCGTATTTTTAGTCATGTACACTGGGTAAGCATTTGCATTCTTTACTCTAACTGGCACTTCGGCTTTCCATCTTACCTTTACTAACCCATTTCCAGTTTTTACATCTGTCGGTATCTTGTCATTCTCTGTAGGCTCAACTACTCCAGTACAACCTTTCTTAATTCCATTCAACAGCTTGCAACGACAAATCATCTCCGAACTCGGCGGAATCATCAACTTCTCGGCTAATTTAACCGACATGTTTTCATGAAAATTGGCAGCTTTGAGATTTGCACGCTGTCTTTCTTTTCTGGTCAACTTATTCCTTAATGGTTGTTGTAAGTCATTGGTCCCTGTAGCTTGTGGCCATTCCACACATTCCTTGTATAAAAATAAAGGAACCT
>JAHWFP010260952.1:71-23582 GCA_023313725.1 Lithobius niger
CAACGAAACGTTCTTTACTTGTGTCTCCGACTTATACAGCTTCAAAGGTACCAACGAAACGTTCTTTACTTGTGTCTCCGACTTTTACAACTTTAAAAGTGACAACGAAATGTCCTTAATTGTGTGTCTACTACTCTGACAGCTTCAAAATTACCAACGAAACGTAACTTCTGTCATTGATTTATACAGCTTCAAAAGTGCCAACAAAACTTCCTTAACTTACGTGGCTTTGACTTATACAGCTTCAAAAGAACTAACGAAACGTCCTTGACTTGTGTATTTGCGACTTTTACAGCTTCAAAAACCCTAATGAAACGTCCTTAACTTGTGTGGCGCCGACTTTTACAGCTTCCAAAGCACCACCGAAACGTTTGACTTGTGCGTTTTCCACTTTTACAGCTTCAGAAGTGCCAACGACACATCCTTAACTTGTGTGTCTTCGACTTTTACAGCTTCAAAAGTACCGACGAAACGTCCTTAACTTGTGTCTTCGACTTTTACTGCTTCAAAAGCACCAAAGAAACGTTCTTGACTTTTATGCTTCCGACTTTTACAGCTTCAAAAGCCCTAATGAAACGACTTTGGTGCCACCGAATTTTACAACTTCAAAGCACCATCGAAACGTCCTTAAACGTCTGTCTCCAACTTTTACAGCTTCCAAAGTACGAAGGAAGCGTCCTTAACGTGTGTCTCTCAGACTTTCACAGCCTCATGCTGTTTCATCTCCCTTTTCTTTCGAGGACCCTTCTTGAAATCGCAGAAAACACTCGATCAATAAAGAATGGATGGCGGGCGGAAGCCTAATCGGCTGAAAAGATTTTCTGTCCGATCTGCGTTCTTCCGCTGTTCCCTTGAACTAAACAGACGCAATGGTCACACAAAAAGTCTTTTTTTTTACTTCTTTTTTTATGCTTTTTTTTTGCTGACTATTGGCTCGCACGAACTAGACCGTCTCTTTTTTTTTACTCTCTTCCCGTTTTTTTTGGGACTTGAAACATCATCCGTCTTTTGACCAAAACGGGACTCTTTGAAGAGTTAATGGAACTGCCGAAAGGGAACGAATTCGTACCGACTCTCAAGGGGTTTGCTCCAACTGTGAGACACTTGCGCAAGAATAGCCTTGGGAACTCCCCTTACTATTAAAGAAGGATAGGATATTGCGAAATAGTCTGTGAAAACGCCTTGGGATACTTGGGTTTGACTTGTTTGAGCTGAGAAGACTAAAGATATTTTAGGGTTGATATTTTAATTCTGATATTTTAAGGTTGTCCATGGCTTGGTACCACATGCCCCTCCGCTGTTTGAATTCAGCACCTATATTCGTACCAGAGGCAACTGTCTCAAGCTTGTGATCCCTAAATTTGAACTCATTTCCAGAAAGATGAGAATCGTCTCTGCTACTATAAAACTAACTAGCAGGCTGCAATCTATAGCATAAGCTCACTACTGAACTAACCAGCCAAACGTCACTACCCCGGTCGGGAAATCGGGATGTCTCCTCCACAGCTCCCATGCCGGGCACAGGTATAGTTTGTTCCACATTATGTTTTCAGAAAACTGGCTGGATGACGACTCGTTTCCTTGCACTAAGAGTGCAAAAATATGTGGATATCACATTCGTACACTCAACAAAATTACTGATAGAGTTTACGAATGGGATGATTTACGGATTTTTTGCACTCGTAGTGGAAGAAAACGTGGCGTCATACAGTCAGTTTTCTGAAAACATAATGTGGAACAAAGTATAGTAGCTCACGAATTTGACAGTTTAAACTTTGAAAGTATTATTTTGGACTTCATTCTAAATTTTTTACTTTAAATTTAAATTTAAGTTAGGCTGTTAGCATGATTTTGGAGACCTTAGGCCATTGCCATTTCTGGATTTAGCCTTCTCCATAACTTTAAGGTTCACGGTCCCTTCCTAAAAACCAGCTTTTTTTATTGTTTATTTCAACTTCTGTGTTGAGTAAATTACAGCCACAGAAGCACAAGACGATTATTAATAAAAGTGGTGCCTGTTTCGAAATCACATAGCACTACATTTCTTGGCTTCCTTGGTGAATGTGTTTCAGAGACTGGTCAATGATTGTAGCCTAAGACCTTTCTGTTGAGATCTGAACACTTTCCTTGATTTGTTGTTGTTGAGGATTTTGTGATTTGGGTGCCTTTTTTAATCCTCAAACTATTATGTTTTTATACATTTTTGTATTGTTTGTGACTCTTTTTCTGGGAACTGTACTTTTTTTTTAAATCTCTTGCGGTGGGGAGTTAGTTGTATCAGTTTCGTACCCTTCCCTCTCGCATTGCTTCTTTATGGCAGTAAAGTATTTTATTATTATTATTATTATTATTATCAAGAATTTATAGGGTTGGGAGGAGAATTTGTGACTGAGACCCATTCTGAAACGTCTTGGATACTATCGTAGTAGTTCAGTCTTAGTTTATAGAGGGCGCCATGTGTTTTATCTGGGAATTTCTACTCAGTTTTTAGCCTAAAATTAAACGGAACTAAACAAAACTAGCTTGTATTTAATTATTATTTACCCTAGCTTGGTTGTAATTTAGTTTACTTTAGAATTGGGCTGAAAAATGAGCAAAAATTACCGTTTAGAACACGTGGCGCCCTCTGAAAACTCGGACGGAACTAATACGGACGAATCTAACATGTTTCAATAGGGTCTTTTTTAGAGTTACAAATTCTCCTCCCAAACCCTATATATTCTTGTTATTATTAAGATTTTAAACGCCATGTATCATTATTCAAATTCATACCTCTTTGGGTTTTATTTTCCAATATGCGACACTAAAGTTGAGTCCTTTCCATTTATCACCTTAATATTTATTTGACGATTAGTTGTTACCGTTGTTCAGCGGGGTCATCTCCTAACTAAGAAAGAAAGACAGGGTAGTACGAAAGAGATCTGACTAATTACTGTCATGTATTTACATCATTAAAGACGTATGATTTGCGTGTGTGCGTGTTTGTACCTCTACTCCTCTGGAACCAAAGCACCTACAAAGGTGGGAGTAGAACCAAACGAATGATAATTAAATTGCGCTTCGGTTAGGCCTTTGTTCATCACTGTAACTTGATATTATGACCCTCTAATATGCGGAAAAAAATCTGCAAAAATAACATCAGAGTTTTTTTTTTTACCCTCATGATGTTTGTTGATGACATCATGGTTTGTTCATTCAATGTTTATTTTCCCTAAATAAACTTTTCCTGATAAAACTATGACGTCATGAGCAGTCGTGAAATGCAGGCGTGCTTAGGAATATGATGGATGAACTGTGAGCAATACTTGCAATTAGTTTGCGTCGAAATAATCAGTACATCGATTTTGTGATGCTCTTGGAATCAAAGAAATTACATGAAGCATGGATCAACGCCAATGGAGTGAGGAAAGTGAACGATATGGCTAGTCATTCTTTAAATTCACACGTTTTTGGGTTTCATTCTCCCATATACGTCAAGCAATAATTAAGCAAGACGATTAGTTTTGCTGTTGTTCAACGAAGTAGTCCCTTAATTATTATTCAACACTTGCATTTCGTTTCCTCTCTCACGCTATTCCTGAATGACGTCATGGTTGCGTCATGGGCGCGTCATGTGCCTCGCGCCTTAGTTTCAAATCCCAACCAAACTCCTCTTCCCCCCCCCCTCCTGTATCCCATGATTTAAGGAAACTTCTTCTTTAAGCTAAAGCAAATAATGTAACGACTTTTATCCCTAGCGAGCCATTGGTTCTGCCAGTCATAATCCCTAAACCCATAATTGGCAACCCAGAGCAAGATGTGCCACCAGGAGAAAACGGTCGATCAATTGATGGCTTGCTCAGTCCTGAACTTTTGTTTAGATTTATTCAACGATTGTGTCTGTATATACCTACACATGTTGATTTTCAAGCACGCTGCCGACACTATTCAGTTACAGAGTTGTATGATTTATAACAAGCGACTTAAAATCACTTGATTTTTTCAACCAAGTCTGAGTTTTAATTTTTTTTATATATAAAATCTGCGTAAAATGCTACAAAATTTGACAACTGCAGGGACGGTTCTGTATAGAGCATTGACATTTGCCGCCATATTGGCACCAGTATGGGTTTTGGAGGGCATAACTACAAGGTGCACTACATAAAAATGGAGGGAAAAACAACGGAAGAGCGGATTTCTTAGGCTTAAAATAACGTTGTTTTCTCCAACAACAAAAATCGCGCGTTTTAGGTCTAAGAAATCACTCTTCCCAGCATCGGCTTCAGTATGACGCCCTTCTGTTTCTCTCTGCAGTGCCCCTTGCAGCTAACCCATTAAGACTCCAGCATAGAGTTATATACAATAATATTACGTCGTGTCACTGCTCTATAGCAACCTACGGTATATAAGAAACTGTGTTATAAATCGCTGGAGGCAGGAAAATTGTGAAACTGGACTGACTCGTGCATCTATTTTTATTTCTATATGATTGGAACTCAGTACGTCAACCATGTTGTTCTTTTTCCTTTTTTCCTGGAGAGGAAAAACTACTAGGGCCATCGTCACTTCCACTGTAGGATTAGCAGGTACGTGCCACTGTTTTTCCCCAAGCCAACTCCACAGTCAAGGGACCTGCAAAGCAACGTTTGGTGGGACAGGTCAAGGGGTTCCGGGAATTCCAAATTAAGCTAAATTGATGGAAAATGGCTAATAGTCGTGGTTCAGTTTTTGTAATGCTTTAGTCTTAAAACGTGAGCGATAACCCACCTGACGTTCAAGGGCGACATTAACCCTAGCTTAGAGCCTAAAATGGAATACAAACAGCATGAGACTTAGGACAAGATGGATTGTTAAATTTCGGGATAATTCGTGTTTTCACGGCTAGGCAAAATAGCTTCGGGGTTACAGTGCTAAACTAGCAACAGGGTTGGTCCGGTTTGATGTTAAGTTTGGGGATTGGGATATTTGGGGAATAATTCTAATTAAACGGCCGAAATTACCTTTGGATCAGGAATGGCTGGAGGGCAGAGGCGGACTGAAGTTTAGGCTAATACCTATTATTGTTAGGATCACCAGGCAAAAGACCAAGCGAGCTCGAGCCATTACAATTGATGTCAAGCATTATGTACAGACAATTCATAGCTATGTATTGTTACAACAATTGATCAAATAGCATCATCTCAACTAACAATGAGTATTAATTTTGGAGTGACAATGGGCCATTACAATTTGACGTCAGTGGACTTTGATCTTGGCAGATTTCACAAATGACGTCATCAGTGTAACCTTGCTGCGTGGTGTAATTTCAACGTTGAGATCCGGAATTAAACTCGCAACACCACTATTGACGTAATGGAGTGGGCTCCGCTTTCTTTGCTGTTTGGCTGTTTGGCCAAAAAGGGTCATACGAAATTATGCATTTTCCATCAGACTGCTGCCACGTAATGCTGTTAAGACGTTTTCACGTATTTAATAAAGTTAAAGTTGAATTGACAGTCAAACGGGTGATAATAATGATTGGGTTAGATTGCCTTTGTACGGATGGTAATTTATGGTTCAGATCAATTTACATAATGGTCGGTAAACATATGCTCGCCCGATAGCAAAGATCCTTCTTCCTGATCTGAATGAGAAGGGGGAGAAATTTATGAATATTTGGGAGACATGACGTTACTGAAATTGGGAGGATTGGGAAAAAGTGAAAGTTATGAAGAATACATTCCTAGGTAATATTTGCCAAAGTTTTGCTGGATGCTTCTTGGCTGAGCCGGGCGATTGGAATGGTGCACAAGGTAACGTTTTCCTATGGTCGAGCAGTATACAAACAGTGGCCTGTGGGCAACGCATGGCCCACACATTATTTACATTGGAATAACAGTGTTGACAATAGTTGTTGATATTGTTTGACAATGATGTTATCCTTGGAGGGAAAGCCGCTTGTTGCGGCACATCATGGGCACTGAGGTAGTGATGTTTACCTGAGTTTTAGCAAGACTTTATAGGGTTGGGGAGGAGAATTTGTGACTGAGACCCATACTGAAACGTCTAAGATACGTTCACATTAGTTCAGTCTTAGTTTATAGAGGGCGCCACGTGTTTTATGTGAGAACTTCTACTCAGTTTTTAGCCTAAAATTAAACTAAACTAAACGAAACTAGCTTATATTTAATTATTATTTAGCCTAGCTTAGTTATAATTTAGTTTACTTTAGATTTGGGCTGAAAAATGAGCAAAAATTACGAGATAGAACACGTGGCGCCCTCTGAAAACTCGGACTGAACTAATGGGGACGAATCTGACGTGTTTCAATACGGACCTTTTAGAGTTACAAATTCTCCTCCCAAACAATTCTTGGTTTTAGCAATAATATATTCAGAGGCCAGAATGGGTCACTCACTACACAACAAGAGGGAGAAGATTTGAAGTCGTATCTTAAAAATTGGTTTAAAAAATGCGTTTTGAATTATTAAAAGTTCACTCAAGCACCACGCATTATTATGGCTAATGACCCAGGTTCCTATAATATTTCAGAGCATGTCTGCAAATTGTCTCCGTTATCAAAGGCGTATTGTTGTGGAAACGTATAGCTGTATAACAAGCCAAATAGAGCAATAAAAACTAAAACAAGCAAGGCCGAGTTCACAAAATCGCTATGTAGTGTGTAGGGCTGGAACTTTTAACAGGTTGTACCTTGATTACATTATAGAGCATTGACATTTGCCGCCATATTGGCACCAGTATGGGTTTTGGAGGGCATAACTACAAGGTGCACTACATAAAAATGGAGGGGGAAAAACAACGGAAGAGCGGATTTCTTAAGCTTAAAATAACGTTGTTTTCTCCAACAACAAAAATCGCGCGTTTTAGGTCTAAGAAATCACTCTTCACAGCATCGGCTTCAGTATGACGCCCTTCTGTTTCTCTCTGCAATGCCCCTTGCACCTAATCCATTAAGGCTCCAGCACAGAGTTATATACAATAATACTACGTCGTGTCACTGCTCTATAGCAGTTCTGTGAACAGCAAACCAGCCCCCACCTCCCCCGACCCCCAAACAAAGTTTCGGCTTTATCACGAATTTGGGCCAGAAGGGTTGCCTTTACCCGATATGTAAAGAGGACCTCGAATTCTTAGCAAAACCAAGTACTTATGTAGGTCATTCGGCTCAAGTCCAAAGAATATATCAACCACATAATTGTGAAATTCAGTCCAGCTAAACCCGAGATACAGAGAGGGGCCAAATAGACAACTTCTTGTTCTTGGTCTTGTTCTTGGTCTTGGTCTTGTTCTGGGGATGTACCTTTGAATCGGTTCGTGTGTTTGGCCGTCACAGTGGCACGCTACACGCTAGGGGTGGCACGATAATAGATAATATCGCGATAACAAATTTTCGTCGATTATCGTATTGCACGTTTTCTGATTTACCGAATTATCGTGCAACCCCGATGCTTAAATTGTCATATCTCGGAAACCGTATAATAGTGAGAATCAAGCGGCTTGTGGTGTTGCGTGTGGTATTTACAAGGAATCTTCAACAAAGTGTGCAATTATACTGCTGCTAACACTTTAGCTGATTGGAGCCTTAGTTTAATGCAAACAACATTTAAGCATTAAGTCACAGCACAACTGCTAAGTTGTTGCTACTTGGTGGGGAAGTAATGAACAATAAGGGCGCGTTTACGCGTCGACTCGCCTTTGCATTTTCGCAGCTAGAACTCAATCGCGATGGCAAAGGTGACGTTGCCATGATAACAACGCTAAATGGATTAGCTAAATCCGACATCGTTTGAGTAAATACTTGCAGTCTTATAATCCGTGCCAATAAAATAAAGAATTCCCCATGACGAAACAATTTTCCCAAACGCTTCTGAACTCACGTTATTTGCTGTTTTCGTTGCGAGGCGGCAGACATAAAACCGCCGCCATGTTGGAATTTCAGGTGATTTCTAGCTTCTAGCTGCGAGAATGCAAAAGCGAGTGGTTGCGTAAACGTGCCGTAACAAGTGCATTTTCATGTTTACTAGCCAAATGGCGAGTGTCACACAATTCAAATTCGTGTAGATTACACTGTAGGTTTCAGCAAGACTACCTGTATTTAAAAGGCTTAACGCTCGGTTTCACGTAGCATGCTAGACGCGTCGTCCAAGCGTTGCGCTGAACTGAAAGCACGAAGAACGAAAAACCCCAATCGTAGCATTGATTAGTGTTAGCGAGATGCAAAAAAACGTTATATCTTCTCGTTATTAGATTTACCGGTGTTGCAGCGCTAAACGAACATTATTTTACGGTAATGGTGACTATTCTTGAAGTCTTCGGACGATTTACTGCTACGTCAAAAGATCGTTTAACACAGTTTTAATGAGAATTGAAAACGCCGTATCGTATCATACAGTTCACTACACATGTACCTTGGTTGCTCTTCTGCTTGAAATTCATGAAATTAAACCTCCGGAGGCTTTTTTTTTTGTCGTTGAGTGAACAAAGAGGTACGTAGCATGAAGCCATTGTTGTTAAACTTTAATAATTTTGTGTCAATGCGGTGTTTTAAGTTTAAAATCCGCGTATCGTGTGTCACACGTACCTTTCACAGTTGAGTCCGCATGCTAGAGCAGTTCATTTTGGGGTGTAAGTAGCGCGACTGGTGGCAGAATCGGTGGCTAACTGGACGACGCGTCGAAATTCTAACGTTAAGCCTTTACATCCAGGTAGCCTTAGTTTCAGCTAAGGGTTTTTTTTTTTTAGTTAACAAAATATCCAGCCACAAAATTAGTTTTATCGAGTTATCGATTATCACGATATTTTTAAAAGTTTTATCGGGATAAATATTTTTTTTTATCGTGCCACTCTTAGCACTCACAAATAGAACAGAAGGCCAAATCGACTTGAAAAGTGGGTAATTGTGTAGTTTAAGCGAACCACTACAAATCACTCATTTTTTTTTACTAATCGACGCATATCATCATCCTCTTGCCAAATCACATTAAAAAACCGTGGGGAAACGTGTTTTAAGGTGTAAAAAAAAACATTGAAAACACGTAAAACGATACTTACGATCGTGTTGAAGCGCCGGCCATATCGCAGGTGACAGAGTAACGAGAAAACCTGATTTGCATCGCAATGAAAGGAGACGGAAATTACCTAACCTAACCAACCTAACCTAACCTAACAAACCTAACCTAACCTAAAATAATAACAACAAAAAACGCAGACAGCATAGTTTGGAACATAACTTTCCGTTTTCGCGATGCCAACTTTTTGTGCTACTCAGAAACCCGGAACATGGCCGCCGCTTTACACGGCCGGGCCCACCGTGTTACGTGATTAAAAAACGTGTTTGGAGAGCTAAAAAACGTGTTTACATAACCAAAAAACATTTCCCCATATTTTTTTTAACGTGAAATGAGAAGAGGGTGAAGATTTAAGACGGTCGTACCAAAATTGATCGATTTATCGTGGTTCGCTTAAACTACACAAATACCGAAAAGTGATAATTAATGTACAGATGCAAACCTATTTCCACTGCCTTCTAAACTTAAATATCAAACTGCGTGAACGGAAGTTGAACCCTCAACCTTTGTGACCAAAACGAAGTCCTAACACGGCTAAGCCGTACTGATACTTGTTCGCTACAGCTTATCGTTAAGACTTCGGTTTTTAGCCTGAAAGGATGACGGCTCAATCCCACTCATTACTTGGGAACTTGGCTTCAGGGTTGACCATGAGTGTTCACAACATGACCGACTTGGGCAAAAAGGGGAATCGGGTTTCTAGCAATGTCTATCCAAAACCTAATGCTCGAAGCTTCTGTAAAAACCTATGGGGCGGAATAATGTTACCCGAAAAAAGCGGTCCACTTCGTGGTTGATTTATTGGCTGGCTCAGCTGAATTGCAGGTCCAGGTCGAAAAGCCAACTGAACAGAATTTAAGTCTAATTGGTTATTAAGGGTCGGCATGCTGCTCATGCAAGCATTGAGTTTAAGTCTGGGTTGAGTTGAAGTTGGGGTTAGGGTTGTGGGAGAATATTCTAAATAAAAGGTCCAAAAAGCATCCCTCCCTCCTAAACTGGTCGGTTGGGAGGATCAGGAGGGAACTGAATTTTTAAATGGTAAAAAATACAAGCCAACAACAGATCGAGGGGGTTACAATAGATTGCTCACAAAATGTCAAGCATAACAGGTTTCCACTGTTAAAAACAAAGGATGATCTTATCAATCACAAAGTCCTCGTCCTTGAATATTACAAACTAGCTGAAAACCCGTCAAAAATGACGGCTCCTAGTGTTAACGGATTGAATGTGAGCGAAAAGTGTCTACTGAATAGTGAAACTGAAGTTGGCCGAAAAAAAGGAAACAGCCCTAAATATAGGCGTAACGCTTCCACCTCGAAAAACGAACTCCCCTGGTCCAAATCCATCCATTATTTGTGAGAAAGATCGGACGACGTTAGGCCTAAGTAGTTGCATAAGCCTAACGAATGACATTTGTTCCCAGTTGACGTAAAGCGATGGCAGATGGCGTTGGCGTTATAGAAGACGTAATATTTCGTTTCTTACTGATTGTTACAGGGCTCGCTCTTTTTCTTTGCTACCGTGTCAAGAATGAGGTCGCGTTTGTTACTGGTCTTTACAGGGCATCGACAATAGCCAGACGCTCGCCCTTTTTCTCATCTGAGACTTAAAAAGCTGGGCCTTGATTCGCTGGAACTTCTTCGATTGAAGGTAGATCAAACTTTGGCCTGCCAGAGCCCAGATCCTATACGGATATCTGCCCTTTTTCGAATTTAGTGCTGTTACTTGGATTCGAGGCCACAAACTTGCCAAGCCAAAATCTAATCTGAACTGTAGGCAAAATGTCTTTGCAATTAGGAGTGATAAGACCACGTAATTCGACATCCTCTGTAAATATCTTTCTTTAAACGAATTCTGAATCTTAATGATGCAACTCCATTTTCTTAAGTGACCAGAGTTTTCGCTTGTAAGACTGTCTTAATCTCGGAGCTTTCTGCTCTTTCTTCTTGAGGCTGGATGTTAGTAGCTCTTGGGCCCTTTCCTGCCCTGTTCTCTTTTATTCAGACCAACAGTTTAATTTATTTATTATTCCACCAAATGTCGTATCCGTCGGACAGTCGTACAGACGTAACAGAATTCTCCAGACAGATGTCTGCAATGATATGGACACTGCGCTTAAGCTCTGGACGCGACCAGTCATACTCCCGCTTTAAGTGACCGACTTACAAGTTTATGGTATTACAAGCCATTCCAACTTACTTCTTTTATGACAGGTTTGAGTGAACGTTCACCCTCTCTCTCCCTCGACCATTCTCTTCCTCCCGGTGTAGAAGAAAGGTTCTTTCAGTACCTATGAGCAATTCTACCGACTTCCCAGCGCAGGGGAGGTTTATCGAACTACCGTTGGCCGGACCACATTCGCCAACCTTACGACTCATAAAAAGCTGGAAGTAAAGCAAATATTAGCAGCAATGATAGAGTCTGTTCTGCCGCTGAAATGGCGAAATTAAACTCCCTATCCGAGACTTGTTGTGTCTTGGAAGACGAATCGATCGTTGCGTATACGTTAAAGGTCAAGGACGGTTGCGAAAAAAAAAACAACAAACCACAACAATACAAAGTAAAATAAAAGAAATGTGGCGCATCGTTACGATGTTTGATGTGGCAGTTTAGTACCACGTTAAGGGTAAAGGACTCTTCAGATGTTTGTTAGCGGCTATCACGGAACGATGTTTCGGTACATAAATGCGTGCGTTGAGTATACTATTAGGAGTTATGCTGGAACGATTTCTCAGGACATACGCGCATGCGTTCAGCATCAATGGGTATACATTGGTTTTGTTGTTGCTAGACTTCCTCCATAATTAACGCGCGAAACTTTAGTTTGAAGAAAACATAATGTTTGTCCTAATCGAAGGGAAAAAATCCATTAAATCAGTAACAAGACAAGGCATGGCAAGAACGGTTTTAAATCTTACATTATTTAAGGCAAAGTCTCATAGCAAAAAAGACGACAAGAATCCGTATAATGAAAACGGGCGAGCGTGTCAGTTCTTTGCCCGGAAGTTGAAACTGGTACGTTGTTGGCTTGAAAAGGAGTTGAAATTTGCACATTGTTGCCTCGCCTAACAACTTGCTCTGCGTGGTCAACTGGTCATCGCAGTGGTCATCCATCGTGGCTGAGCGGTGAGAGAGCTCAGCCTGGTTGCTGGAGGTTTGCGGATCTGGTCGAACCCTTGGAAAGGGGACCTTGGCAAAGTTCCCTCCAGGACTGCCGGCCAGGGTAGCGTGAGAGGCTACCATGCTCCTTCAGCGGCTATGGGATGTATTCTGGCTAATTCTGGACAATCTTTCGGCCCGATGATGATCGGAGATTTCCCGGATCGAATCCCCGGGCTGGCACCTCCCTTTACCAGATTTCTTCTTCTCTAAAAAAAAAAAAAATATATCTGGCAATGTTTAAAATTGGGCCGGTTCTGCCATACAAGCATTAATTGCTTCGGCTGACATAAGGCTCGTCAAAATTATAAAAAAAAAGAAGAAAAAAAGTGTTAAATGACATCATGCACGAAGGACAGTTATTTTTCACGCGGTACGAATCGCTGAAGCCAAAGCGTTAAAATGGGAGGGGGGGGGGGGAGACACACGGGAAATGCCCGTGTGTGGTGCATTGTGTCTGTTAGCCCTGCAATTGGGGATTAGGAGATGGAACCAAATGAGCCTGTTACCATTAAGCATTAACTGAACCTAAAAGGTACAGTATCGGACAATAAATTTTACCCACTTCAAAAGGAGCAGCAGTTTGTAGCTCATCGCCTAGCTGTTTCTGGTGCAACAATAGCTTACACACACGTGAACCAATGTTTATGGTTCGAACAAGTCGGTGAGCTGATGCTACTTCATTGTTCGTTTTTTTGGGGGGTTGTTTGGAATGGCGACCGATTCAGAATTTACAAAATCTGGCAAAAGGAGGTAGGGGACGCTGAGGAAGAGAGCAGGGAGATGATGCGAAGAAAGGGGTGGGGGGGAAGGATGTGAGAAAAAGGAGTGGAAGAAAGAAAGAAAATAGCCTGTCGCAGTCAACATTCAGGTCACCCTAACCGAAAACTGGGAAACAACCACGGGCGAAACAAAACCCCAGGCGGACTCGAATACAACTGCTGAAATAAAGAATATGAATCACAAGGTAAAGGGTAAAAAAACAACAGTTAGCATTAATGACTGACGTTGTGAGAGTAAACTAATCTGGGAAAGAAAGAAAAGACAGACGTCCCGATTGGACTCGATCCTGGACTTCTCGCATAATAGGCCGGGTTCTCTAGCCGTGGTAGAACACAGTGGTAGAGAGCTCGGTCTATTATGTGGGAGGTCCTGGGTTCGAGTCCCAGTCGGGGCATTTGTCTTTTCTTTCTTAGTTTACCTTGAATTCTTAAAGTCCAGTCTGCAATGGCGACTGTTTGCTTTATGGGTTTTCAAATGGCGCCGAGGTCTTGATGTTTGTTTGGCGCGTAATGTTTCTACTAATTATTTTCGTCGTCCTTATATTAAGGGCCTTAAAAAAAATTCTTGCTTCTACATCTTTTTTTTATTTACGAAAGTGTTGAGTGGCCAGGTGACCCGCACTGGCTGGTATGACCAATCCGTCAATTGCATGTTGATGAATTGGTATTGCACTTTTCCACGTCAGACAGTCGAGGTTCAGGGGCAAGTTCGGTATCGGAGAATCGTGCAAAAACGTCTCATTGTGGATATAATGAACAACTAGCACCTGGACTAACTTATAGAACGAGTGCTAATTTTCCATCTCTTTGTTAAGCTGAAACTAATCCCAGAAAATAGTTACGGCTCTTCTTTCCACAGCTGCCCGCGTGGGGCCACGACACAGAACGAGAGATGATGAAAAATGCGGTAATGGTATCGTGCACACTCCGTCGAGCCCTACGGGGGTTTACTTTATGCCCCTTCTGTTAATATGCTCATTAACGTTCGTTATCCAGCTATTAAGAAGACAAGTTTCAAGATGGAAGTCGGAGTTAAGTAAGACTCAGACTGCAAACCCGGTGCACATGAACTAATTATAACCACAAGGGAGGTTGCTAATTACCCCCATTTTATGACCATTGCGTTTCTAATGTGCAACACCTACGAAGAAAGGTCACATAAACGTTTCTGGCCGCAACTTAAATTAAAATTTCACAACAGGTGGCACTGTATGAAGGAATTAAGAACCGAATTTTAACAGCTGTTTTATTGGAAAATAACCCAAGTTTAGCAGAAACGGAGGAAGTTTTGGAAATACCGGAGCAGTGTATTGAAAATCATTTTTCAAGTAATTTCCGTATTGTTTCTCGCCAGACGACAGGTGGATCTTCGATGCATCATAACGACTGAAATGTCGTAGGAAAATGAATTAATTTATAAGCCTGTTTTTAATTGATTTTTATTTCAATTTTTGAGTCCTTACCACGTTTGAGGCTGATGATTTTTTATATATTATGTTGAGGGTCTTAAGAAAAGGGATATACCTCCCAGCGCCATTTTTCTCGATCCTCCACATCAAGTACGGCCCCAAAGGTCTATTTCCTTACCGTTAGTCTTTCCCTTGCTAAAAATTCTTTTTTAAATGTGGCGTCTAGGAGATTTTCTGTTGAATATAATGGAGCTTTATTTACTAACGACCCGTCACTAAATGATGCATTGCGCGCGTACAATAATCATGACGTTTCATCTCTGTGTGTACATCTACTAATTTTCCAATAATTACCATGAGATCTAAAATCTAATAGACTAATGCGGTAAAAATTAAAATAATTATTCCAATAGATCGCCGAAGTAAAATTATAAGACACTAGCCTAGAAAATTATAAATTGTGATTTTAAAATACGAGAATCATTCCGGTTTGTGACGACACAATCGTTGACTTGATTTTATCTCGTGTACTATTCACAAAGCCAACCGAGACAGTAGCTATGCGAGGAACGCAGCTACCACCCTAGCCGACCTTGGCACTGTAATTGCTCGGATGACGATCTGCGCGTAGCTGTAATTTGGCACGCGGAATGTTATAAGGCAGGCCGGATGTCCCTTTAAGGAGGAGGTAGCAAAAGAAGTAAGGACCGCATTAATAAACCTAGTTTCATGACGACTTGCTAAGGTGGGAGCCATTAAAGCTTTATGGAGTGTCGATAGCTAGGTCATTGGCACAAACTTCAGTCACAGTACAGTGGTCCGGGTTGCCACTGTGTCACACATCAGAGATCAAACAAACCCCAAATCTAGATCTTATCACACAGCTGTGCCTCCAGCAAAAATTAAAAAAAAAAAAAAAAAAAAAAACCGGACAGGAAGGCAGAATCATCGCCCGTTTGATGCGATAAGTCTCGTGGAAGATGCAAACGGCGACGAAAACCATCAATATGATGACATTCCACAAGCGCATGATGGGTCGTGAGTGGAAGATGACACCAACGACATTCCGGAAAACGAAACAATGAGTTAGGGCTCATTTACGCAACGAGACATTCTCGCTCGCCGAAAGCAAATCCTAGGCAACCGTTATTTACTTACGATTAATTTCCTGTTTCTATTAAACGAATGCGGTAATAGACAACAAATTAAATGTATTATAAATTTCAACACGGACAAAGAACAAAGTGCGACAGTCATTTTAAACATTGCTACAACATTGTTGCCATTTCACGCTATTTCCAAAATTTGCTATTCCGGCTGAAAAAAACAGCTTCTAGCAGTGATCAAACGACGGTAGAATAAATAGCTACTCGCTGCGAGAATCCAAAATCCAACATGGCGTCCATTTCGGGGTTGTCGAATCGAAGACAAACCATCGAATACCGGCATTCAGAAATCTGTCCGTCGTCTTGTACTGCAATAAAAATTGTATTCTAGTTGTCATACATCGACGCTGTCGTGTTGCACGCATCGTACGTCGTGTCGGGAGGCACGAGGAGGAGATTTGCGTCCGCGTGGTTGCCATGGTTACTACGTATAGACAACTCGAAAGCCGCATTCTCCGGCAAAGGCGAGAAGCAGCCAGCAGATTTAGTATTGATCAAGTAAAATCTAGCAAGCGAGAAAATTGTCCTTGCGTGAACGCGCCCTTAGGTTCGTGTGACCAATACGTCAACGGTCCAACTATTCTCCGCGATTGCTGCGACAAGCCGAGTTCCAAGACTGGTAAATGCCTTTTACAGCCCGCAACTTGCCGCAGTCTTGTTTGTCCCACAGGGCTTGCCAGGCAACATGCAACCTCAGACGTCGAGTTGGAACGAACACGGCTGAGATCCCCTTTCGAGAGAACCAGAAAGGGACCTTTTTAACTGCCCGCATCAGCGTGCTCATGCCCAACTGTCCCAACATGGCCCGGGATCCAGCCAAAAATTATAATAATCTTCTACTGGCCAGGTAAGAGGGAAAGCAGAGGTTGGGGTCGCGGTGACAAGGGGTTCCGAAAGATGTACGACGCCTGGGCCTCCAGGGAAGTCATGGCATCACTGAAGATGATAAAATGCGTGCCCTGAAGGTCAAGGATCCATTCAACAGCCAAACCGAGTCCAGAAGCTCTTCCGAAAACACAGAATAGCCGTCGAATTAATGTCGACATCGACAATGGAGTTAGCAGAGGTGCGCAAAGAACTTAAAAAAAAAAAGACGTATCAGGTTTGGAAAATTTTTAAATAGTTGAAATCAACACCGTCTTGCATATTGTCACAACAAGAATCCGGAGTTCAGCATTTCTCTGAACAAGAAGGTATAATTCGTTGGTGACATCGTAACTATACGACATCGTGACACCGTGAATTATACGGATAAAAATAATAAACTATAGTGTCCGCGGCCTGTCTTGAGTCATGCAGGTATTTATGAGCGGCTACGTCTTCCTGGAAGGGGCGGCTTTAGTCGACGGCCGCCATTGTTTTTGTAACCATCTTGGATACCAACAAGGCACTCTGCTATCAAAAACATACAATTTATTATCTGTGTCGTTCTGGAAGAACTCAAGATAGGTCGCGGACACTTTAGACATATGTAATTGAGTTCTCACGAGCACAAACATTCGGAAAAACGCGTGGCTTTGTGTAGTACATGTAGTGCTCGGGGCCACTGGTGTTATAGATCGGGCTCCCGTACTGCCGCTCGGCTTAGCCATCCTACAGAGAGACCCAGTATGACCTCCGAAAATAGTTGGTGTAGGAATTTCATCTTCGGACTTGTGAATTTCATTGACCAAAGCTCACCCCCCACCTTTCCCCTCTCTGGTGCATGAAATGTCAGCCAGATTAGAATAAAATTGCGAACGTTATGCGTATTCATTAAATAAGGCTAATAAAAACGCCTCGCTTCGTTTGCTCGGCCAATAAAAATTCGCATTGACGAAACGTCTAGAGAATGGTGGAGGGAGACAACCAGTCGAACTTGCGAACCGGTAGCGTTCTAAATTTGGAGTGTGGTATACACCACCCGGATGTAAGTTGAGTAGATAAAAGCCAAGGAGGAGGACAAAATCAACAATACTTCGCCGTTTCGGGCTAATTCTGGCTACATTATCAAGCGTCACGAGAAATACCAAAAATTACCCACTTCGAGGTATTGATGATTTTGTACGTGCATCTTCTTGTCTTGTAACAGTCAAAGGGACACCCTGACTGCTTATAACATTCCGCCTGCCTTTTAACAGCCACGCGCTGATCGCCATCCGCGCGTATAGCACCGCAAAGGTCAATTGAGATAGTAGCTACGTTCCTCGCAGTGAAGAACGCAGCTATTGTCTCAACTGGCATTGCGCATAATAGACGAACCAGGATGCACGCATTAATCGTGTCGTCACAAACCGGAATGATTCTCGTATTTTAAAATCACAATTTATATTTTCTAGGCTACTTTTGCTTCGGCGACCTGTTGGAATAATTAATTTTAATTTTTACCGCATTAGTTTTTTAGATTTTTGATCGCATGGTAATTATTAAAAAAAATTAGTACCATATGCACACACAGAGATAAAACGTCACGGTTACTGTAAGCGCGTAAAGGATCATATACTGCGGGACGCAATAAATATAGTTAATTATTATTCAACTGAAAATCTCCTAGACGCCACATTTTAAAACGGATTTTTGCTAAGGGATTGACTAACGGTGAGGAAATAGACCTTTAGGGCCGTACTTGATGTGGTGGATCGAGAAAAATGGAGGTGGGACTTTTAACTCAACTCCTAAATTTGAAGCATTTTATAGTCCGATCTGCACCCTTGGTTCTAAAGGTTGCGCATGGGGCCTTGAAAATCTTGAAAGTGCTAGAAAGAAGTTAAGGCTTGCAAGGCCTGAAAGTCCTGTATTTTCGGGAAATTTTCGTTTTTATCCGAATACTGTATGGACGGCCCCTTTTTTGTGTGCTGGCAGAAGTGCATGCGTAAGGATTACCCCCTGGCCCGCTTCGGCTGGTAAAAAAAAACGTTGTGCCACGCTCGCCCGAAACAAGCGGCTAGTAAACTCTGGCCAGAGACAAATTTAGTAGTGTAAAATGAGTGAATGCTTCTAGCATCGTTCCAACCTTTTACTTTAACGAAAAAGTTTCTAATTCAGTTTCCTTCCTTTCCAGGCTACCCTTTTTCGTTGGAATATCACCCATCCACAAATAGTAATCATGGACGACAGTTGCAACACCAGCTTAGAATGCACCGCCAACGCCGACCAGCCTCAAATTGTGTTTTATGCGAACCCAGAGGAAATGGTGAAGCCATGGAACAACAACAGCCATTTCCTGCCCATCATGGTGACGCACGCCGTCACTTTCATTATTGGCATCACCGGAAACGTCATTATCATCACCACCATGACACGTGACAAGTCGTCACGTAATGCCACCAGGTAACGAATTTTTATTATACTCCAGGATTCCCACCTATACATGGAGACCCTCGAAAATCTGGGAAACTCAGGAAATTTGAACTACATTTGAAATCAGAGAAAACTCAGGGAATTTAAGCTACAGTTGAAGCTCACGGAAAATTCAGGGAATTTAAGTTACATTTGAAGCTCAGGGAAAATTCAGGGAAATTAAACTACATTTGCAACTCAGAGAAAACTCGGGGAATTTAAACTTCATTTGAAACTCAGAGAAAATTAAGGAAATTTAAGCTACATTTGAAGCTCAGGAAAAATTCAAGGAAATTAAATGGCCAGGGAAACTCAGGAAATTCTCCGCTTTTTTCACAAATAAACCTGGAAAACTCGTTGGAAAAAAACAAAGCCACACGTTTAGGCCTAGACCTAAGTTCATTAAACACATTTTGTTAATACACTGTAGTAAAATGAAGTTTATCCTTATTCTTCTATGTTGACACCTAAAAGATCATGAAATCGGGCTACTCTTTTGCTCTGAGTGAGCCCTAACAACAAGTAAAACTGGTGTGAAATGTGTGGAAAATTTTCCTTCCTAAACTTACAAAAGTAGCCTGGAAATTGACTTAACTACTCTAGAACCTATCGAAAACTCAGTGAAATTATTTCAGTATTTTGGTGGGAACAATGTAGACTTGGAAATGACGAACAAAATCAGTCGATTTATCTTTGTAATTAGCAATTTGAACACTCGTACCAACAGCAAAACCTTAAGAATCTACCGTGGCGCCATCTACCGGCTGTAATATCGTGAACTTTTACAGCTAGGTAAATATCAGATGCCCGCGGGTTGCATATTTCACTCATTAATAAAGAATACCTAGTTTTGGGTTGTTTCTTTGGAAAAAGATTACTTTATGCATCCGTTAGTTTGCTGCAAGCACCACGTGGCACATAGCTCTGTATGGAGCTAGAATCGGCTAGACTTCGTATGTTACTAAGATTCTGCATGGCAGACCTAGTATGTTACTAGTTCCTCTTTAATGGACTGGTGGTGGGTTTTCATACGATGTGCGCACTACGACACTAGGGAACAATGCGTGGGCCTAATCCTCGCATAACCATGGCGTGTAGTCACGATTAATAGGAAAAATGGCGACGTATTTTACGAAGTTGAGTCTACCGTTTCGTAATATTCCTAAATATCTGAATTGCTTTTCTAGCGAGGGTGCAAATAAATGCAACTCAGCAAGTTTTTACAAAAAAAGTGGAATAAATGTATCCTTCGTTTTGCAAAGTAGTTTTTTTTATTAGTGTTCTTGAACGAATTAATAATAATTAGCAGTACCCCGGTGTAACATACGCTGGTCTAGCTGGTTGCTGCATGTGCGAACGAAAGACATTGCTGGGCAGCATGAAATAAAAATATCGGCCGATCGTCCCCACCCCTCACCGTCCTGCACTCCCGAATTCCGCCATTGTATGGTAATATTCCCCCCCCCCACGTCCCCCCATTACATCTTTCCCCTGCACCCTTTGGTCCCCTCCCCACCGCATGCCCCCCATTGTGTGGTCGGATTTTCCTCCCCCCCCCCCCATGCAGCCTCTCCGGTACCTCCTGTCCCCCATTGTATGGTTTGAAAACCCTATCCCTACTCCCCCTCTCTTGGGACCGCTAATGTTTCGTCTTCTTAGGAAAGTATAGCAAAGTGTGGCTGAATTGCCTGTTTCTCCTTTTTGATACCAAGCGTGATAAGCCCGCAACAACGGTCATGTATGCAGTGATTGTTGCTCAACCAAATTTGAATTTAATCAACTCGGGTCTAATAGCCAGCATTATTGATGCAATATTTCTTTTGCTACTGATTGTTACGGGGCGTATTCGTCCACATTGTCGGCCGCTCGCCCTCTTTCATTTTTGTGCATGATGAGTTTGCTTTGTGCAGCTTATACCAACTAAGCACATTATGTGTAGTAGGATATGTAGCAGTAGTATGCGTAGTAGTTTTATTTTTATTTTAAAATAATAAAACTGGATTGATTGATTGATTTGTTTATTAGGCCCATGACCCGTAGTCGCGCGCCCTGATACAGCAACTAACTAACTAACTAGCTTAATACGAGCCTAATACTAGATGCTATGCTTAACTATGCCTAAAAAGTAGAACTTCACTGCGACAAAGCGAAGCGAGCTACTTGGCTAGTTTAATAATGAAACAAAAACATTAAAATTCAGTGTCTTGTTTCTCTCTACTTGAAAATTGTAGTTGCTGAAGCGTAATCACTGCAATCGACTCACCAAAAAAGTGTTTTTTGAACTCGTGCTGTTCGGTTTATTGGCAAGCAAGTTATTGTTCAGTGTTAACTTTTTTTTTTTTTTTTGGTTTGCTTGTTGTGCAACGGACCATTTTATTTCGTTTCGTGTGCGCCAGTCTGCCATTTTGTAGCAGTTTCTTTTTTTCGTATTTCCTTTTCTCCCAGTACAACATGTTTTGGTCGTAAGCAGCTGAGAATCGTCCAGTTTAAAGAGGAAAAAATGTCTTAAAGGAAATAGGAAACTTAGTGAATGTAGAGAGTTTTAAAGAGAGTAAGGCTGATTCGGAGAGCCTGAAAGGCCTTCATACGTTAGACCCACCTTATAGTATGCGAGTCCTGTTTGGTAGCCCCCACTACCTACAAGATGGAGGGATGAGGCTGACCATTTAACCTGATAAAATACCGTGTGGTCGTTTAGCCGGTATTAAGGAGGCATGATTGGCTGGTGGCTGCTGATTATTGGTTTCCTATTGCTTAATGGCCGTTATGAACTTATGAAGGTATATTCTCAAGAAAAAATAGATAGTTCATTCTTTAAAACGGAACTTTGAATTTATGCTTTCTGCATCTAAATTCTACATGTTTTTTTTCTTGAACGCTACGTTTCTACTTAAATCTGTTTGTAAACAAGTAGTATTTCAACTTTTAACTCGTTTTTGCGATTGTGTTCATTTTGAACTTTTTTTTTCTACGTTTTGTTTTATTGCTAATGGGTGAAGAAAGGTAAGTTTTTCCAATACACACTACTCCTTGGACTCTTCTGTTCCTCTACTCTCATCTGACATATTTATATTGGACATGTCATCCGGACCTAGCAGAAATCTGTCCTCTCCAACTCCTGATTTTCTTGGGGTTGTTGCAATGTCATTCCAGGGGCTTGGCTAACAGGTGGGACCGAAATATCGGTGTGTCCGCTACGAAGCAAATCGGTTGACGTGGATGGTACATCCGTAACCCTTGGATTCTGCATAGGTTGTGGTATATCGTTGACGTAACGAATTCTAACACACTCTGCCGTAGGATGCCCTGGAGTATACCCAATTTCAGCTCATAATTAGCCAATTGTTCTTCACAGTAGTGTCGAGACATCGTTGATGACGCTTTTGAATAAAAACACTTTCTTCCCCCATATCGCCTGTATAAATTTAGGTTGATGCGTGTTGTTGCCTGGGTGCAGAAGCTTGGGTTGACTTCTCCATGGTAGCTGCCTTCTGGGGTTACCTTGGAGGTCCATGTTGCGATCGCTCCTTGGAATGACTTTGGCATGGGTATTTTTATTTCGACCAGGGCAAGTCAAAATAAAAATGCCGTTTTTCATGGGCAAAGTGACAACGCATGTATTGGCCAAACTCAAAAAAAAATCCCCCAAACTTGGTTCGCTTACCAACTGGAATTCTTACAGAATCGGATGCATTTTTTAAAAAATGTCGGATTCAAACCTAGAACAGGCTCCCAAAATATGTAAGTGACTGCTAAGGAGATGAACGATTAGTTTCAAGACACAACGCTCAATCTTATTCACCTCTTACGTAACAGCTAGAGGACTGCACATGTAACAAGTATTACATATTAGGGACTAGATCAATGTTTCTGTCTTGTTCTGCCCTTATTAGCTCAGGAGGTCCAACTTGCGGGTTTGACCCCCTACGCCAACTAGCTCGAGCCTGTCAATCCAGCAGCTTTTATACCTGCGAGAACAATAGGCTCTTGGCTGAGGCATTACATCACGTGACTGGCAAGCAGGTGCAGTCCGGACCTAACTGGTTGAACAATAGGACTCGCTCGTCAACCGGCTGTTGGCACATCTATGTTAACAGCAAGGTGCACTACGGAGTGCTGACTCCGTGAATTGCTTATTGCCATACATGTAAGCCCATTACAACATATCGGAATATTGTGTACGATCGCAAAATTTGCACATAGAAATTTTTTAGGCACTTCAGATTACACATGGACATTTTTTTTTTAATTCCACAATCAGGTCGCTTTCGAAGTTTACAAGTTACAACACAAAACTCAGCCATCGAGGATGTTTGATGAACTCTTCAAAAAATACCCACTGGCGAATTATGTATGTGCTTGTGATTGTTCAACAATGCGATTCTTTCAACCGTTCTTCATCCATAGTATTTCTCAGATATATTGTCAAGTGCTTTAAGGTACTGAAAGACCTTTCTGATGTTGCAGTACTTATATCTGCGTTTGCAACGATCACACTCTGCTTTCACTACTTCTTCACTGCAAATCCGTCTTATAAAATTATAAAGCACATCATGTCATCAAACTCTACTGGTTGAAGAATTTGTAACTACTCAGGGAATGGGCGAGAGGTTTCAAGTTCAAGAACTCA
>JAHWFP010260953.1:0-24545 GCA_023313725.1 Lithobius niger
GACAAATGGTTTGACCTGTAGAGAGGACAGACGAAAGTATCCCCAGAACAACAACAACAACAAGAAGAAGAAGCTGAACAAGAAGTTGTCTATTTGGCCCTTGTTTGCATCTCGGGTTTGGCTGGACCGAATTTCACAATTTTTGGACTGCAGACAGGCCTTTACTAGTCAAGGCTAGATTCCAAATTTGGTTTAAATATGTTTACTTTTGACGGAGTTATAAGCTCTCAAAGTTGAGAGTTTAACACAGAGGTCCTAGGTCGACCCTTACTAACACTGGCTATCGCCAGTGTTAATAATTGGTCTGCCGATGCGAATACTGCAGTAACATCAAAATCGTGTTCAAAAGGCCCTAATCGGTGTTAATGCCTACATTTTGAGCTGTACAAATTGAAAATTGGTTCATTGGTTTGATCTCTAGGTGAGAGCAAAAGTTCTAACCCATTTGGCTTTCCGTGTCAAGAATAATGTAGTTACATTAAAATAGCATGCGAAAGGCCCTAGGCCTTGTCCATACCTACGTTTTAAGCTATAGAACTTGAAAATCGGTTCTGTGATTCGATCTCCAGGTGAGGACAAAGATTCCCAACAGCAACATTAACGATTTCTGCCCAGTGCTCTGCAATTATAATTGCTCTACCGACGAGTATACTGTAGTCACATCAAAATCAGGTTCAAAAGGCCCTGGTCGGTGTTAATACCTACGTTTTAAGCTATACAAATTAAAAATCGGTTCATTGGTTCGATCTCTAGGTGAGAGCAAAAGTTTTAGCTCATTTGGCTTTCCGTGTCAAGAATATTGTAGTTACGTTAAAATAGCCTACTAAAGGCTCTAGGCCTTGTCCAGACCTAAGTTTTAAGCTATAGAACTTGAAAATCGGTTCAGTGGTTCGGTCTCCAGGTGAGGGCAAAGAGTCCCAACAACAACAACAACAACAACAACAACAACAACAACAACAACAACAACAAGAAATGGCCATGCTGTGGACGCCGAACGGTTTGATTGTTGTCATTAAAATTTGTAATGTGGTGAAATAGTTACGACACGACCCCAAATACCGAATTTCGTTGGTCTATGTCAATTCTGGGCGAGACTATACGAGTTCAAAGTTTGACGTTTAACATAGCGGTCCTTGATACGGACACGTTAGGAAGCTCGTATAAAGCTCGTTAGGAAAAGTTTGCATATCTAAATTTTGGCACATAGGTAAAAAGTAGTACGGACGAGTACCTTTTTGTAAAATGGGGGTTACAGCTAGAAGAACGAGGCCCTGAAGTGACTCGTAAGTGTAAAATTATTGTTGTAACCATTGTTTGTATTGTCATCCAACAGCAGATTATAACATGCTTAAGTGTTATACGCGCATCGTTTCAGTACTTAATTGTCAGAATACACAATGTTATTGCGGTTGTTGCGGCTTAGCATCAGTGGTTTTGTATTATTATTATCATATCAAAAACCAAAACTGGTAAAAGGGGCCGCCAAGTTCCGAATGGTTCGGCCCTTCAAAGGAGTGATATTAACACACCAAAACATTCGCCGACTTAATCGCACCGACTAATAATTCGAAGGTTTAATGAAAACTAGGACATTGCTACTTTCGGTAGCAATGTTCAAGTTTTCATTTAACATCCAAAGTATTATTCGGCGCGATTAAGTTGGCGAATGTTTTGGTGTGTTGATATCACTCCTTTGAAGGGCCGAACCATTCGGAACTTGGCGGCCCCTTTTACCAGTTTTGGTTTTTGATATGTTATCACTCCTTTTTTTTAATTGTGTATTGACGAAACTCCACTACTGTGCAGATGAGTAATAAAGTGCCACGTCAACAAGAAATTGGTTTTCAACAATTTGCTACTACCTTTTGCCTATAGGCCGAACCATTCTCATCTTAGTCACCTATTTATTGGCTTTTGGTTTGGTTTTAATTTTGTTGTAATTTGTAGTATTTAGTTTTGGTGTGTTGATATCGCTCCTTTGAAGGGTCGAAGCTCTCTCAACTTAGTGGCCTCTTTACCAGTTTTTGGCTTTGTTTATTTTGCTTTGTTTTTACACTTGGTTTATTTTTCGTGAATTGAACGTGAATACAATTTGTTTGCAACGTTGTTTAGATTTATCGTGATACACTAGTGTGTGCCTAAGCACGCACGTCAGTATACACGCTCTCATTGTCGGAACTTTGGCCGTCCAATGAGAGATGATGCCGACAATACTAACAATGGTTATAACAATATTTTCGTACTTACGCGCCCTCCCACGCCATCCCTGTGACGCCTCCAGGCTCCAAACCATAAAAGGTACGCAGTTCGTATTGTAGTGCTCCCATTCGTCTAATTTCATAGCTGGAAGGCTTCCTGTTATCTCGTAATCGATGAATAATCACCCTATGGGAATTAACATGGGGATGAGCGGACTAGCTAGTTAGTAACACATTTTCAACGTTATTGAGGGGCAGATTTTGCATTGAACGCAGCATAGCTGGCGTTCAAACACGAGTTATTTTTTGTCAGGTGGGTCATTGCTCTCGATTTCAACACAATTTAAGCTTTTGTACCACATTATTATTTTTCCCCAAGTACCTGAAATGTGCCCAATTATGCTTCGAGATATAAGACACTGACGCAATGGCGTCCCGCTACAATGGTTTACAACCTCGACAATTGAATTGATGTGATGTTTGTTGTGATGATTGTTGCCTAACTTGGCGCGACACACTAGCGTGTGTCTAGATGTAGTGGGGTATATGGCCTCAGGCGAGGGCCACGGATTGTGGCGCTGCAAATCTACTGTTTTAAGTCGTTTTAACACATTTCCGCGCTCTAAAACCGACTGTCTCTGTATTTAGGAAGGTGTTAAAGCCATTTCGAATCAATATCGTAAAGATATCAAGGACCGCGGTGGCGGTCCTTATGTAAGCCGAGCATGAACTTCCATGTTAAGCGCCAAACTTTGAACTCCTATAGTTTGGTCCAGAATTGACATAAACCAACGAAATTCGGAATTTGGGGTCGTGTCGTAACTATTTCACTGCATTACAAATTTTAATGACAACAATCGACCCGTTCGGCGCCCACAGCATGGCCGTTTCTTGTTGTTGTAGTTGTTGTTGTTGTTGTTGTTGTTGTTGTTGTTGTTGTTGTTGTTGTTGTTGTTGTTGTTGTTGATATTGGGACTCTTTGCTCTCACCTGGAGATCGAACCACCGATCCGATTTTTATTCTTGACACGGAAAGCCAAATGGGCTAGAACTTTTGCTCTCACATAGAGATCGAACCAATGAACTGATTTTCAATTTGTATAGCTTAAAATGTTGGTATTAACACCGACCAGGGCATTTTGAACGCGATTTTGATGTGACTGCAGTATTCTCGTCAGCAGAGCAATTATTATTGTAGAGCACTGGGCAGAAATCATTGTTGTTGTTGTTGTTGTTGTTGTTGGGACTCTTTGCCCTCACCTGGAGATCGTACCACTGAACCGATTTTCAAGTTCTATAGCTTAAAACGTAGGTATGGACAAGGCCTAAGGCCTTTCGCAGGCTATTTTAATGTAACTACAGAAAACCAAATGAGCTACAAGTTTTGCTCTCACCTAGAGATCAAACCAATGAACCAATTTTCAATTTGTATAGCTTAAAATGTAGGTATTAACACCGACCTGAGCCTTTTGAACACGATTTTCATGTGCTTTATTCTCGTCGGTAGAGCAATTATTATTGTAGAGCACTGGGCAGAAAGCAATAGTGTTGTTGTTCGGACTCTTTACCCTCACCTGGAGATCGAACTACTGAACCGATTTTCAAGTTCTATAAGCTTAATAGGTATGGAGAAGGCCTAGGGCCTTTAGCAGGCTATTCAACAAGAAACAAGAAAAATAATGATGGATATTAGTATTAAAAACGCTTAAGCGTATAAAATACGGATGTAAGCCTTAAAAATATTAAAAGCCCTAAAGGAACAGATATTAGAAAAAGACATGTAAGCCATCAGCGTCGCACTAATACGTGTAAAAGAAACTCCAGCTTGTTTTTTTGGTCGCTGGAGATTCTTTTACACGTATTAGAGCGACGCTGATGGCTTACATGTCTTTTTCTAATATTTGTTCCTTTAGGGTTTTATGTTTATTAAGGCTTACATCCGTATTTTATACGCTTAAGCGTTTGTTGTTGCCTAACTTGGCGCAGGATGCTAATACTAATCGAAGATGTGCCTAATGTAAACTTTAGCCCAATAGAGCGCTTTGTCTTTCGCCTATGAAAATAATAAAGTTGCGATTTTTGGCATAAGCAGTTTATGTATTTCTTTATGAAATTCTTGGTTTTATTACAAAAAGAGCATTTTGAGAAAAGGGCAAGGGCATTGCGCCTCTGGCCCTCCCCCCCCCCCCCCAACAACAACGCAAATATTAATCCAGTTTGGGTTCGTGCACCCTAAAAAAAATACAAACAACATTAAAAAAAAAATGTGAAAAAATACATGACCAGGGATTACATTTTCGTAAGATTTTTCAAGGAAAAAATGTATTACAAATTTAGTTTCATTTCGTAAGAAGTTCACATATGATAATAACTTTACGAAAATTGTATAACCACCACCTAATGTGATATTATGCCAAAACCATGCCCACAAGGTTGAAGGGAACCACCAAGTTTTCGCCAGAGAACGTGGCGATATCAGACCCAAAATGACTAACCACAAGTATGTGGTCTGAACCGAGACCAATCAAGCTTAACTGACAACCACCAAAGTAGCAGTTAAGACTGTGTGCTCAGGGTTACGATGAGAAAGTTGATGGGAGCCATTTTGACTCTGATATCACTACTTTCTTTGGCTACAACGTGATAGATCCCTTTACTCTTGTAGGGGGTTTGGTATGGTTTTCTTTCCTTGGAAGTGGTATATACAGCATGCTTGACTGCTTTCTGCACCAGGACAGAAAGGTGAGATAAGGCGTGCAGAGTTGAATCGGGATTAAACCCAAGCAACAAAAAAAAAAAACAGACGTTCTAACAGCATATTCTTACATAGTAGTACTGCACGCCATACCGTATTGTCTAGCAGTGAATACGCGTTTCCCTCGAAAGCAACAACAGATTATCGTGAATATTTCCGGATGCATTGTTGCTTCTCGCTCAATTCTAAAACAGCTGCCATTGTTCATTGTTGGACCAAGTCTTACTAACGCTCGCTACAAAACCCTTTGAACTCTTCGAACTTTGAACTAGTGTCGACGTGAGACTGCGTGTGTTTCTACTTTTGAAGTGAGTTCTAAAGTTGGTTCACATCGGTCTAGTAATTCGATTCTACAACCTTTCGGCTTGTGGTAAGTATATTCTATAACCCACGAGGACCAGTTTTAGTTTTATCTACAGATTTCAACTTCTCATCCCTCAGTTAACAATAGCAACAATGGGCTCTTGTAAAACAATAGTTGTTTTCAACGCTCTAACTACGAGCTATTCTGAATCGAGGGACGAGATCTCTCCCCCTGGGTAGCGGAGATGACACATCTAAAAAAAAAAGGGTTTAACGAGCGTTAACCACTCCTGGTCATCTGCCCGAAGCCCTAAGGCCCTATGTCTGCAACAGCCAGATTCCCAGGCAGTCACCCACCCAAGATGACACATCTCGTCCCACTTCTCAACAATGGTCTAACAAATATTTACACAACATTGCATCTATATATATATTCTATATAAATACGCTTAGGTTGGACAAGCAAATTCATCATTATGCACTATAATGAAAGAGGGCGAGCGACCGACAATGTCAAACAAACGGATGTGGCCTGTAACAATCAGTAACAATCAAACTATTGCTTTAATTATGCTACCTCTTAGAGCAGACTTGAAGAGTTTCAAAGTTGGTTCAGTAACAATCACTGCATGCACGACCGTTGTTGGGTTTATTGCGCTTGGTATCAGTAAGGAGAAACGGGCAATTGAGCGTCTTCCATTGAAAAAAGACATTTACTTCCGTAACAAAACAAATCAGCATGGGTTAAAATGGAGGGGGAGCAGGGATGGGGATATTCAGGCCACTCAATAGAGGAATCCGGGTCGGGGACGGGGGAAAGGGGTTAAGTGGGGGGGGGGGGGGCATGGGTAAAAATCACACCATACAACTGGGTAGGCCATAGGGGAGTAAGCCGCAGGGGGCAGTCGGTACCCTTTTTATTCCGTACAGTATTTCGCTCAGGTATGCGGGAACCGGCTAGACCGGCGTATGTTACGCCAGGGGTACAGCTAGTTAATTTGTAAATCAGTAGCTGACTAACGTTTTTACTGAAGTACGGTGCCGGCTCAAACGCGGACTTGTGCCTTGCTGTGAATACGCTGACTAATTAGTTACGTTTTTTTTTTTGTATTGTGGAACAAGCTAGCAATTAAAATTCAACAACAAAATATACTTAAATCCAAGCTTTCACTACAAGCAACAAATTGTGCTGACGATTATGTGTACCACAATGTTTATGCAAAGGTGTTGTTGTACGGGGGTTTGTTTGACTTGGGTTAGCGTAAGGTAGGATTAATGGCAGCCTAAGTGTGAGTGTTTGGTGTCACGGGCTAAGCATTACTCATTAAACAAATCAATCAAATCAAACAGCGAGCGATATCATATACTTAGCTCGAGCTGTTTCTCGGTATTTAGAAAAAGGTCATTTATAACTAAGAAAACGCACAAGTATACGCTGTAGAAAGTAGTGATTGGTGCAATGTATATATTTACAGGAGCATGACGAGCACTAATGTAGAAAGTAGTGATATCAGAGCCAAAATGGCTGCCACCAAGTTTGTGATCCGAACGGTGATCACTCAAACCTAACTGACGATCACCGAGGTTTGCAGCCATTTTGGCTCTGACATCACTACTTTCTACGGCGAAAACTTCATGGGGTCCCTTTACCCTTATGGAGTTTTTGTATGATATCACCCCTTTTGATTTTCTGGTTTGCTTTAGCGTAAATATTGAGTGTGAGCTCCTGATGAAAATATAATTGCAAATCGTTTCTTGAACAGCCTAAAGAAAATCGTCACTTTGGCATAATTAGTGGTCGCTGATTAATTATATTTCCAACAAAGTGCCCGTTGTATTACATTTGATTGTAAAACAGAAACAAGTGAGCATTACGCAAAATTGTATTAATTATGTCTGAATATGATCCTTGCGTTTTGTGCAGAAATCCGTTAATACTTTGCCTTTTCGTTGACGACAAACTAGTGAGCGTGAAAAGTGGAGCTATGTATAAAATATTTCTAACACATTTACGTGAACACCTTGAAATAATAGAGTTAAAAGGCCAAAAGTATGTATGCCACGAAATAGAGCACATTGGTGACCACATTAATTTTTCATATTCTAAATACAAATATCAACAACAACAGAGCACGACAACGAAACATTAGAAAATTAAAGATTCATGTTTAAAGGTGTACAAGTTTTTAGAAATTAAAAGAAAATGTAATATGCTACAATTAAAATGAAACAAACCAATCCGTACTAATCTAAGGAAAATGTAGCGAATGGACACAAACTGGAATATGTGGCCACACCAAATAGCACACCATCGTGCTCTCTTACCTATCATTGGCCGAAGAATAACACGGTATGCCAAAGTATCACCAAAAGTTGGTATCACGAATTAGAAACATAGAACTCGTTTGATGCAGTTGCGGATCGAGAGGGGGCGGTGAGAGCGATCGCCCCTCCTAAAACCTTCAATGAGCTGAATGAGCTGACGATGCCATTTTTAAAAGTCGTGATTTCACTGACTGCAAGTCTTATAATTTAAGCAGCAGTTGTTATATTAAGAAATCGGTAAAGAATTAACAATTTTTTTACCGTCTTGTTTTCAAAAAGTTTCCGAAAACAAGGAAAAGGCAGAAAATAAGCAAAAAAGCTCGAAGAAAAATCCATGCGACGGCTTTCCTGCTCAGTCCCCAAATTTTAAACAAAGTAGGCCCGTATTTGTTACACCTAGAATTGACAGGCATTGGTGGTGGCGTGCGACTTCGGGTCAGTGATCTTGGGGAAATAAATTCAAATTCAAATTCATTGGTGGTACCACTAATGTCTTCGTTTAATGAAAAAATAAACCTTTGCAGAAGTCTTCAAATGCTCCAATATCCTTAAAACGCCATCAGCTTCAATGGCCGCCTTCTGTGCAACTCCCCTCCCCGCCCAGCCAATCTCCCTCTTAAAATCTGGAGCTGGAACTGCTATTGACAAATAGCAATCTCAACAACCCACAGCAGAACTGGAATTGCCCCTCCTAAAACTTTACCCTGGATCCGTTACTGGTTTGATGTTTAAGGTAAGCTTTAACAACGAAAGTCAAAACAGCAAAGGCAACAGCACTTCATGGGTACTCTGTTTGTATTTTTAATAACTGAAGTTCTTCTTAACTTTCTGCTTTTTGTTAAAACAGCAAAGGAACACCTATAAGCTTTCCTGTAAAATTTCAGTTAGTACAGTGTTGCAGAAGAAGAAGTGTTATGTCTACGCCAAACGTTGTCCTCAAGACCACACCAGAACAAATTGTTCCAAATGTTCTTTAGTTTGTATATTTAAACCCGGTAGCTAGGCTAATGGCTGTTGTCTTCTGCTTGGCTTAACAGCATCACCGAAAAACGGTACAAATCTAATCGTCTTGTATCTTCAACAGGTGATGAACTGAAAGGATGCTGTTTTGACTTAGGTTCAGGTCCTTACCATAAACATCAAAGGAGTTTTTTTTTTTCTATTTGTGTTATCGTCGCCATTTTTGTGAGCAGCTGCAGTCATGTATACCCTAGGACGATATATGGTAAACAGCGTTTACCAGACTAGCAGATTCACGATTTAAGGAGCAGCCATCTGTAATACTTCCGCTTTGAGATTATGGGATGGCAACCGCCATTGCGGCTAAACATGGTGGGCGAATTCAGTCGCAATAACTCACAAATGTTGGATAGTCCGACAATTCGGATAAAAAACGCACAGGTACAGTTAGACTGCGATACTGTTTGCAAAATTTATCCTAGCACCGGCAAAAGTTTGAAGGAATTTTCCAATAGCTGTTCGATTTTATAAATCTATGTTTGCATCATTTTTAAGATGCACGGCGTGCTCACGTTTGCGGCAACCTTCCTTTAAGATTTCGTTGTGTTCGCTGTAGAAGTAGATAGAGTATATTGTTACACCATAGGAGTGATTACGTCAAGAATGATGAATTATGGGATGTGTATCTTACGAATCTCATTCAAGCGAGAGCAGAGGCGTGAACTGTGGACACCTGTTTTTTTAATTGTTGTTTTAATCAGAAGTTGTTGTTATGCTCTTTATGGGGCGTTACAATAACTTTGTAAATACAATAAATAAAAAAAAATAGATTGTAGAATCGGCATCTCGCTAATCTCACTCAGGCGAGAACAGGAAGTTAGGTCCGCCATGTTGGCGTTACCGGCGTCGGCGAAGCGCCTGAAGGACTGCAAATTGCGAAGGTTTGGCATGCATTGTTTCTAGGATACTTGCAACCCCCTGGTATTTTTTAAATTCAGTTGAACGACTGAAGAACGCCATTGACACCTCTAAACTTGAAAAAGATTTTGACTTGCAAGAAATAGACCTAAAACTTGAAAAAATTAGGTCTGATACAAACATCTTGCTTTCCAGACACCCCAGTACTAACGACTCCAGATTTGACATCGACTTGGACTGTAAACTGGAAGCTTTATCTACAAATTTGAAATCTTTTTTCAACCAATGCATTGAAAAGGTACAGCGTAACATTGAAAAGACTTTGCACCACAGTCTGGACGATCTCGAGTCATTGTTAGACCGACGTTTCGAGCAGATCACCTAAAAGCTTGCCGACCAACGATTTTGTGTCACAGAGGCTACTCATAAGGGATCAGGGGAACATAACGTCCCACAAGTTCCTTGACTCAAAATCCACTTTTACAGTCAAAATCTGATTATTAACTAATAAAAATGGTGTGCCTGAGCTATTATCATCACATATTGATGTTACCGAGAATAATTCACAATCAGTTAAGGACATTGAACCCATGAACAGTGTGAGATCTAAACATGGAAACAATACTCTACAATGTGTTTCACCATTCGTCCTACCTGAAAACGTAACTGTGCGCCGAAACGAAAAAAAAAAAGAAGAATCAAAATGAAAAGATAACAGCCGTCATCTCCCAGGGAAGTCAATCCAAACGACATTGGAATAATCTAGACATTGAAGACAAAATTGCAAGGTTAAACTTATTTAACCCAGTGAAGACCCTCCATAGTGTTGACTAGGATCCTCTGGTTTGGGACGTTTTGGGTCAGCTCGTTATCATTGGGGATTCCAAAGCTCGTGCACTTAGAATTAACAAACACCCAAAATCTACGACATGGACGATTCCAGGCTGTAAGGTGCAGCACCTTTTGGATAAAACTCCATCTATCCTTCAAAATTGCGATCCAGCAGTAAACGTGATCATTTGAGCAGGAACCAACAATATTTCGACAGATACCCCAAAGGAAATTGTTGATAAATTGAGCCTTACTTTGAAGGCAGTACGTGTGTCAAAACCTCAAGCTAAGATTACTTTCATTGGACTTTTTCCTCGAACGAAGGGAACCCAAGTCCAGGAAGACATAGCTGTGGCTGAAACAAATGCCCTACTAAGGGAGTTATGCGTAAACTCACACTGCAATTTTATTTCCATTGACGATCGACTACTCAGTGAATGGGGTCTTATGGCCGAGACGGTGTGCACCTCACCGCACGGGGGAAAATGGTTTTACAAGATGAGATCAGAATGATTTTAACAAATGATGATCAATTGTTGGGGAATCGATACCAGGCGGGAAACTAAATATTTTAAGAGGGCCACCAACTGCCCAGTACACGAAAACAGCTGGCAAATCCTTTACAAACTGTTCCCATTATGGTGTTAGAAATTCGAGCCTCCAAAATCATGACCATCTCAATCCTCATTGTCACCCCTCCCACAGACACATTGCTGGTGTGCTTATCAATGCCCGCAGCATGGTTTCAAATCTTCCTGATTTTCATATCCTATTATCACAGAATAGGTTTGATATTTATTTTATTACTGAAACATGGCTGAATGAAAGTGTTACAAATGCATTAACTCTCAATGGCAACCCATTTGAGATAATCAGGAGAGATCGTGGCACTAAAGGTGGGGGGGGGGGGGGTGGCTGTAGTTTGCCGTAAGGGTCTTTTAATTTCCACACATCTCATTGCTAAGCAAGGCGGAGGCAAATATAGCCATTAAACTTCTTCGTGCTAAACTTAACTTTATTATCTGCTATAACCCTAACGAAAGTAATGTTGACCTCGTTGAGAAAGTTGGACAGTTCATTAACTCTGCTATGCTCCCTGATCACGCTAATGTTGTTCTGGGTGACCTAAACCTACCAACAGTTGATTGGGCTGCGTGCGCCACCTCCGACCCAGCCCATAAGAGGTTTTTAAATCTAATCTCTGGAAATGGATTCACTCAACTCGTAACTAAACCAACTCGAGGCGACAATATCCTCGATGTTATCTTGACTGACAATGACCGTACCATTTTTGATGTGGAAGTTGAGACAGAGCAGGGTCTAAGCGACCATAACTTGGTTTCATTAAAAATCCATCATACATTGCAAATCGAATATAATGGTACTAAGAAAGTAATAAATTATGTCAGGCTACGTGAACAACTTCAATGCACTGATTGGGAAAAATATTTACGCAAGTTCACGAATGTAAATGATGCTTGGACCTACTTCATCAACATAATTCATCAAACTGCCGATAAATGCAGTAAGACATACATCCATAACAAAAATAGCAAAGCACACTACTCGAATGAGCATTGAACACTTTTAAACAAAAAACTTAAACTTTGGCAACGCTACAAAACTAACGCCAGTGCGGAAAATAAACTCAAATTTATTGAATGCAAAAAAGCTTATTCTAAATTTATAAAGGAACTTAATACTTCAAGGGAAAAAAAAGTTTTAGATGAAGGTAATCTTTCAGCACTTTTCCGCTTTTACCGGCAAAAGTATACCCCCACGTAGTATACCCCCACTCACGTAGTATACCCCCACTAAGATTGGATAATAAATTAATCACGGATTCTAAGGAGAAAGCTATCGTTTTTAACCTTGAATTCTCAAAAAATGGGGTAACTGACAACCAACTTCCTGTTATAACCAATCTGAATGGCACTGTCATTGGCGAGGCTTGCACAGTTATATGTTTTACTACTGATGAGATTATTTCCACTTTACTCCATCTAAAACCTACGCATGCTATTGGCCCAGATGGGTTTTCTGCATTTTTCTATAAACAAATAATTTATCAAATTGCTTCTGCTCTAAAAGTCATTTTTGATCTTTCATTTACTTCCGGTATTTTACCTACCGATTGGTCAACAGCAAACGTTATACCAATTTTCAAAAAGGGTGACTCAGCTGACCCAAAGAATTATCGACCCATTTCCCTGACTGCAGTTCCATGTAAAGTTATGGAAACAATTGTGCGCAGAGGCATGATGCAACACGTCGACAAATTTAACATAATTAAAAATGACCAATATGGATTCTTGCCTGGCCGTTCTGCGGTCCATCAACTACTTGAGGCTCTTGATAATGGACTGAAGCCATTGACATCGCCATTAATACTGATATTATCCTGTTTGATTTCAAGAAGGCCTTTGAATCGGTAGTACATTCTAAGTTAATTTTTAAACTGGAGTACTATGGGTTTCAGGGAACGTTGCTGGGGTGGAAGAGAGCATTCGTTACCGGAAGATCTCAATGAGTTGTTATTGGTGATATTTCATCCGAAGGTGCTACGGTCGTTAGTGGAGTTCCACAAGGTTCCGTCCTTCGCCCATTGCTCTTCGTACTTTTCATCAATGACCTTCTTACAGACATAACATCTGTAACTCAGGAGAAATTTGCCGACGATTTAAAACTTCACTCAGCAATCATTACCCAACTTAATCATTGTTCTCTTCAACGAGAAATTTCCAATGTAAATCATTGGGCCAAAATTTGGCAACTCCCTCTTTCCAGTGAAAAATGCTTGCACTTTCACGTTGGGAGAGGCTCCGCTGACACTAATTATAATATTGGAAACACAAATCTCCATACAGTATCTTCCATTAAGGATCTAGGTGTCTGGTTCCGGTCAGACTTAAAATCTTCCACACATTGTAATTACATCACGATGTTGGCTAATCGCAGGTCCGCTCCTGTTCAACGATGCTTTACTTCTGGCAACTTATGTACTAAACTCTGGGCTTTTAAGGTGTATGTGCGCCCTATCCTCGAATGCGCAAGTCAGGTTTGGGCACCAACGTTACTTAAGGATATTGACCATTTCGAATCTGTCCAGCGGCGCTTCACAAAATCTCTACCAGGTATGAGAAATTTTTCATACGATCAGCGGCTGAAAATTGTACAGTTGGCTTCTTTAGAATTCCGCAGACTAAAGGCAGACCTTGTTCTGATGTACAAAATTGTCCATAATCTTCTCCCAATAACCATACTTTTTTTGAGGTTAGTAATGTGACATTAACTAGAAGTCACGGATTTAAGATAGTAACCCCAAAATTTAAATTAAACTGTAGGAAATCATTTTTTTGTGTTCGAATTGTTCCTATCTGGAACACACTGAGCAACGACATTGTTTCCGCCCCGTCGGTAAATATTTTCAAGAGACGTTTGAACGTGTGTTGCCTGAAACGACACCTATTGCGTCCCAATTTTTGTCCATAAGTAGGAATGATCTGTATTTTTGTGTTTTTATTTTATTTTTTTTATTTTTGACGATAGTCAATTTTGTCTTAAATTGGTAAATGTGTAATTTGATATTTGTACTTTTCCTAAAGCACACACTAGCGGTTGTCCAGTTTAATTTTGTGCAAGTTTTTTAAAAACTGCCTTTCAGGTTGGCCACCTCCATTCTCCTTTATGCCAGATTTCTTTCTTTTTAATCCACATTTCTTCTCTCAAGAAATCATGAATATTTTTTATAATTTTGGCGTGCATCTGCTGATGCGAATTTGCTAATGTTTTTTTTTTAAAGAATGGCGTGCTGTTAGTGGTCCACCCCGACCCTTGCATGTCCACTTTGCTCTTTTAAATGGAGCAAAGAAAGTCATTTTATTATTGTATTATTATAACTATCAGAATCTGTTGGCTGTTTCGTCCTTTTTCACACTGGTGGACAAACTGTAGTGTATCAGGGCCGGGTTGGTGTAATACTATTGGTTTAGTTAGTCTTGTGTTTTTGTCTGGTGTTTGCATATAAGTTATGGGGCACATGATCTGGTAAGGTTTTGCTCCGAAATAAACCATTCGTTAATCCGGTCATCGGCATTTCCCTTGCATGTAAGGCCGACTGAAGAGAAAGCTCGTTTCGTGTACATCTCCACCTCAATCGGCCCTTATAAGGAACAACAATATCAACTGAAAATATTAATAACATTTTAGGAATTGAGCTGCAAGCTGGAAGACCTCTCAGATACTGAAAGTGTTCCGTCTCCTGCAGAGGAGACTGGGCCGTCATCACCACCCCATCCTGATCTGAAGGGTATTCCAGAGTCATCATCGCCCTACCAAGATCCAACAGATTTTCCTGGGTCCTCATCATCCCAAAAAGATTTTGCAGTTTTTCCGGAACCCTCCTCACCAAACTCGGAGATCACAGTTCATCCTACTGCTGAGATACCTCAAGAATATAGCGGAAAGCAGAGGTCGTATATATCTTTATAGTGTGTGGGATTGCAAGATACCTTTGTGTTTATTTGTGTTTAAGATACATAACAAATCACTGCAAAGGTAAATAAATGAACACTAGTTATCCTACTAATTAAGGGGTACTTTAGATTTTAATGTCCAGCTGCCCGAGTGAAAAATAGAAACACAATCGTGAGGATTCTTGCCGCAGCAACGGACAGGGGGGAGGGGGAACTGAACCGGGTGGCAAGCGGCGATCGTCACCTGTACTTTTTTTCTTTAGTTTTCTCATACTTCAGCTCCAAACTGTGACAAACAAGCTGCTGACTAGTCAGCTGAAGAACTGAAAACAGCCTACTATTCAGCAGGTATACTAATTGAAAAGTTTGGTGTTCTCAACATTAAGGATGGGCGAGTGGAATGATTTGAATTCTAGTCGAGTCGAATCTGCAAGAAAAGAGCGAGTAGAGTTCACTGCTTGGTGGGTGGATCTGTTGTTACAACTATTTGAATTTGAATTTGAATTTGAGTTTATTTGCAAGAGCCTTGGCCCATAGCCATTCGCTCTTTTCTTATGCCCAAGTACAACATTAACCTAATCCTAATCCTACAGCAACCAACAACAACACAAACCCTATCTCTCATCCCAACAAATCAATCCTGTGCAGCCGGCGTGGACAATAACAAGTCCCACAGCATGTCACTGTGTACAATACCCTCGTCTTATTTTCATCCTGACCTCCAAACGTCCACAAGTCCAAATATCTTACCGGTTTTAACAATACAATTCGGAAACGGCTTGAGTTGCTTGAGTTGGTGAACCTGAACTGGGTTAGGCTACCTGCCCCACGATGATGAGAGGGACAGTTTATTTATTCATTTATTTATTTACTAGCGGAGTCGCTCGCTTCGCTCGCTCATTCCGCATCGTCTCACTCCCCTTCCCCCCTCCCCAGGTCTCGCCCCCCCCCCATTAAGTTGCCGTTCGGTCGGTAGATGGCATCGTATGTTCGCGCTGCTGGACGTTGCGTTCTGGCCGCAGCTACTATCTCAGTGGGCCTTGGCTGCTACTCTTATAATTTGCCGTTCCGTCGGTAGATGGCATCGTATGTCCTGCTGGCTGCGCTGCAGATGCAGATGACTGCTTCGTATGTCCTGCTTGCTGCTGCTGCTGGCTGTTGCTGGCCGCCTTGCGGATTTTGTGTAATTATATATATAGATTTAGTGACTACAAGAGCCTACAGATCTTACATCACACGCTCTATCTAAAGACAACTTAACCTAAACAACAAACTCTCTTCTGCCCACTGCTTACAGAATGTAACCACTTGCCGCAGGTTGTTTTCCCCTCCGTTGTGCGGGGAGATGCCAAAAATGCCTTTTTAAGTCCGCATCCCAATCCTCCAGTACCCGGTTCCGGTAACCGGCCCAGTGATGCCACACCAGGAGAAAATGCTCCAGCGTCTCGGCCTCTGTGCCACACCGGCACATGGGTGAGGCACAACTCCCCAGCCTAAACTCGTGGGCTCTCAGCGGGACATGCCCCTAGACAAGATGACCGCATCCTTCCTAACGAAGTCGTCAAGGTCACCTGGCCGAGAGACTGCCGGGTGGATGCCATAGAGAATTCTCCCAACGCCACTACTGTCCCATTCCTCCTGCCAGTCCGTTGTGGAAATGCACCTCAGTTCCTTAGGGGAGACTGGAACCGTCACAACATCGCCTTTCCTCAAAACCCCTTCTGAAGCATAGAGTTAGATAGATTACATTGTTTATGTTGTTTTCTAGAGAGGTCGTCCGCTACGTAATTCCCCAAGTGTTAATTTCAGTTTCGATTTATTCGAACGAGCCTTGACCTATGGTCGTACGCCCGTCAACAGAACTACAAACAAAAGCAAACAACGGAATTTCACTATCACTACTACTACCAACTACCACTGAGTCAATGAAACACACAATGGGTCAAACTACAATGGAAACCAGTGTTTCGGCCCAGTTCTACGACGTCCCCAAGTGTCAAATTCAATTCAAATTCAATTTATTCTAGGCAAACCTTGGCCTTAAGCCATGCTCTGCACTACAGAGTCTAAAACAAACCGTAAATAACAAGAACAACAGATGAGAAACAACAACAGCAACAGTTCCTAAACAATCCTTCAATCAATCCTCTCCCAAACTGACCACATGTGACCGGACCATGCACCCAGCTGTGTTCCTGACACTAACAGCTGGTAGGAGAACCATTCGAGTCACTGCAATAGAGGGTGACCCCAATAGCTTTGACATATGTGGCCACTACACGGAGCCACCTAACGCTGTCTTGACCCACAGATTGTGAAAGAATTCCCAAGTGTCCCCAAGAATCCCCAAGTGTCCCTTCACCCAGCAACATTGAATTTGTTATTATCATACACGGCGATATATATGATTGAAGTCCTCTCTCCAGCAAAACCAAAACTATTAATTTCTCCGTTTCTATTCAATCTATTTCGATCAAACTTGGCCAGATAGTAGATAGCAACTTTTCTCAACTTTACACCAACTTTTACGCAATTCCGTGCAAGAGTAAACGTAGGGAGCCACACGTAAATTTGAAAACTGTTTACTGTTTCTTCTTCTTGTTGTTGTTCTTGGCTGACACGGTTTCAGAAAAAAATACTGCACCTACCTAAAATCTGAAACATGATCAGAGCCAGAAATTTCCGTAGGCTTCAACCTTACAGGGACCATTTTTTCGATTGGTCGATCCATTCCGGAGTTACGGGACCTTAAACATCATTTTGATTGTTTTAACCATTGTATTTAGGGAACAATGCCACTCAGCAAACTCCAGATTCATTCTTCGTGCACGTGTTATGTCTTTGCTAAAAATTGATTGTTGTAAAATGAATGCGTGTTTTGAGCGTTTGTTTGCTGAAAAATGGCGGCTGACGTTGATGGTCTGCTTATGGATTTAGTAAATGCGAAGGTGATAACGTCGGCTGAAATGAACATGGGTATAGTTGCAGATGATGTTTTTGAGCAAGTATTGAAGGAGGCGACGAAGCGTGGCATTTCTGCTGATGCAGTGCGGTCACTAGGAGTTCGGTCAGTTTTGGATGTAACCAGAGACAATGCAAGTCGGGGAGATAATGTGCAAGAGAGTGAGATGGAGTCGTCACAAGGTAGTGAGGTCGACACTGTGAATGAGAAAAATGACGTTCTGCAGGCAGTGCAAAAACTTTTCTCTGCTGCTGTAAGTCAAGTGCCTGCTGTTGAAGAAGGTTTAAGGGACAGAGTGGTAAACAGGTCATCAGTGGACACTCAACGAAACCGCTCCCGTGGAATCATGACTCTACGGAAGGTGTACGGTGGGGGGCTGTTATCTGCGGACATGACCAAATCCCTTGTCCTAGTGTGTGGTGATAGAGGCAAACCTTATCCATTAACTCAAGTGTATCTTTTTGTGAAAGATGTTGTGGGGAAAGAGGGGATCAGTGCAGTTTGTACGATGAGGTTAGGGAACGCTTTTGAAGTTGAGCTCACTTCCCCGGCAGCGAAAAGAAAGCTGTTTGCTGCTAAGATGACCATTAATGGATGTCCAGTGGAGATTTTTGATTTGCAGGATCAGCCAGTGCAGGCCAGAATCCACTGGCTCCCGCGCAGCACCACACCAGCTGATGTGGCGGCGGCTATGAAGGACTTTGGTACATTAGAATCACATGTGTTTGAGAAGCTTGTCATTCGTGGTGAGGAAGTGTGCGAAACTGGAGTCCGCATTGTCACTTTCAAACTGAAGTCTTTCAAGACGATTGATGATGTACCTGATACTTTTGTTGTGAAGGGGGTGCCAGCACTGATGGTAGTGGTAGATCGGGCGCCATTATGTCTGAGATGCTCTATGCGTGGACATTTCAGAAGAGAGTGCGTGAGCATCCTCTGCCCAACTTGTGCGCAATACAGTGACCCACGTGATCTCTGCAGCCACCTGCGTGAGGCACAGGCAGAGGTTGCGCATGATGTAGTCCGAAGCAAACACTTAAGTGCGAGAGTAGCGATGGGTGGTGGGCAGGTGCAGCTGCATCAGGATGCAGGCGAAGTAAGTTCCGCCTCAGCAAGAGACAAAGTTCTTGTTCGTACGGCTGGCAACCCAACGGAGTGCAGAAATACAGTACCAGGTACGGGGCTGAGTACCTTGCTGGGCGGGGCCCAAGCAGCTGTTGTGCATCTTAGTGACGGAGACGGTGGTGAATTTCATGCCAGATGTGAGGATGTGATGTGTGTCATGCCGAATGGAAATGCTGCAGATGACGACAGGGGCTCTGCACCACCTGCCAAAAAGAAAAAGAGGGGTAACAGGTCCCGTGCATCACAGGACGCACAAAGAAGTCAGGGAAGTCGGCCCAATGTAAATGTTGAGAGAAACACGTTCGTTGTGCGTGAAGAAGATGTTATGTGTCAGGAAGTAGGTCCAAATGATGTAGAGGAGAGAATTGAGGTTGTTGAAAGTGTTGAGGTTGATGTTGCTCAAGTGAATGATCTAGTTTTAAATGGTGTTGATCATAATTATTGTGCAGGAGTTGAGGTGGAGGTTCAGTCTAGGGTTGGAGTTGTAAGTAGTGATTTACAGACTGGGATTTCACTATCAAGTAGTGGTGTAATTGTACCTGTCCTGGATCCTGGGGAAGTTGTGGGTTGTATGAGGGACACTGGGGAGGTTGGGTAGTTTTCCATGATGTGTTAGGTTAGATTTGTTATGTTCTCCCCTATGTCGTGCATGTTCAAGATTGCCTCCTGGAATGTGCGAGGCATGAGATCTAAGCTAGCTGAGATAGAAAATCTCCTTCAGGATGCAGATATTTTGGCAGTTCAGGAAACGAACCTTCCAAATTTTACTGGTGCAGCAGCTTTTCAGGCGGATTTTGTAGCTGAAGGAAATGTAGGGATTTTTATTCGATGGACGGTTCCCTATGTTGCTTGTCCAATTAATATTAGTCATGTGGGGCTAGTTGCATGTGCAATTAAAGTCTGTACATCTAATCAGTGGATAACGGTTGTTGTTGTGCATGCAACGAAAAGCCAGTCAACAACAGCGTGGACAGAGTGGTTTGGTCAGTTCCGGAGTCCGTTTTTAGTGTGTGGCGACTTCAATGCGCACCATCAAGATTGGGGATCTGTCCGCACGGATACAAGGGGTCGTAATCTTGCCAATGCTATTGACAAGGTTGGTCTTAGGGTCGTGCAAGATGGGTCGCCAACCTTTTCCCGGTGGCAGCGGGGTTCCCCGCAAGAGTCTGTACTGGACTTCTTTGTATGCACGCCGGGATTAGAAAAGAGGTTCTATTTTTCGGTTTCTGATGACCAGAGGGGCAGCGATCACTTCCCCGTGATTCTGCGCCCTCTTGGTAGTGCAATGCCACAGAGCCCACGGTGTCGTCAGAGACCGCATGTCTCTAACGGTATCCTGGATGGGTGGGTGAAAGCTAATCTGAGGTGCAATTTGACTGCTAAGGGTAGGCGTAATGTTCTGCAAAGTGGTCCGAGTAGGGTTCAACCAGTTTGGTGGACTACTCTCTGCACTCGGGCTGTCAAGGATAGACGGCAGGCGTATCGGCAATGGAAAAGGTGTCCATGCGATTATACCTGGTTAGTGTATCAGGGGACGTCGCGTGAATCGTCATATCTGATACGTAGAGAGCGTGACCTGTACCCAGACCGTGTGTGTGGGAAAATGTGTACGGCAGCATCTGTGGGGTGTGCATGGCGAGTCCTTGCTCATGGATCCACTGCTCCAGTGCTGACATGGGTGTATGATCCACAGTATCAGTCTGGTCCGGTTCTCAGGGGTGAGGCCATGGCTGACGCCTTTTGTGAGCGCTTTGGGAGTGTGTATGCTCTTCCATCTGGTCTACAGCCATCGGAAAGTGTTGCGGGTGCAAGGGACTCTCCCGTTGATGTACCCTGGGATTTGTCTGAATTTCTGACTGCTCTCAGCAAGTGTAAAGATGCTGGGGCCGCAGGTGTGGATGGTGTCACATACAGGAGACTTAAGTCGTTGAATGCTGAGGCTGTTAGGGAAGGGTTAGCTCTGTTCCAGGCTATGTTTGGAGGGAGTCCGATTCCCGAATCGTGGCTATACTCCATCATTATCCCTGTTCACAAAACAGGGTCTGTGCGGTCTTTGGTTTCGAATTACAGGCCGATCTCGCTTCTTTCCAATGTGAGGAAAGTTTATGAGCGTATGCTCATCAGGAGGCTGGAATGGCACCTGGAATACTATGACTGCCTTGCCCCGGTGCAGTTTGGTTATCGGGCGGGTAGGAGTGCCCAGGATGCAGTGATGTACCTTCTTTCTGGAATCTATGAGGCATGGATGCATGGTCGCATGGTTGTTGCTGTGTTCCTGGACATCAGGGCCGCCTATGATACGGTGGGTGTTGCCTGGGTTCGTTATGGCCTGGCAAAAATGGGTGTAGGGACAGGCTTAGTCAGTGCAATCTGTGCCCTCCTGGGCGATCGCAAATTTGTAACGAGGGCTGGTCGGTTCTGGTCGGCGGAAGCCAATTCTGGCCGGGGGCTCCCACAAGGGAGCTGCCTGAGTCCTCTCTTGTTTGCGGTGGCTATCAATGATGTCCTTTTGGAAATTGGCGAGACGACCAACATTGTTTGCTACGCGGACGATGTTGCTCTGTGGTTCTCGGGAGATGACCCGGAAGAGTGTTGTCAGTGTGCGGAGGTTGTTGTAGCACGTATCTCAGCTCTGCTAGGTGACAGGGGTCTGCTCCTTGCACCATCCAAGACTGAGCTTGTTGTATTCAGTCGGTCCCGAGTGCGGCGTGTGGAGCCTTTGAGCATACGGGTTGGCGGCACTGTTGTTAGGCAGGCATCGTCGGTCAAATATCTGGGTATCATACTGGATGAGAAGTTGGAGTGGGAGCAGCATGCATCCCGGCTGCGTAGCAGGATTCGGAGCAGAGTCTCCATCCTTAAGAGACTCTCCAGGATTGATGGTATGAAGCGTGGTTCTATGGTTATGGTATACAGGTCGTTCATCAGGTCAGTTCTGGATTACAGCCTTCCGTTTTTGTGTCCCTCCAAGAAGCACATTAAGTCATTGCAAGTGTCTGTTAATGAATGCCTGCGGATCATCTCTGGCTGCCTTCTGACGACCCCAGTTCAGGCCCTCTGGGTTGAGTCATGTGAACCGCCATTGCATCTTCGTGCTGCTGAGCTGTTGTGCATTTTGTGCATCCGCAATGCAAGCAGAGGAAAGTATGATCCGGTTGGCCAGATCATGTATGACTATTTCACGCTTAGCACGCTGGTGCTGGGTTCCCTCGGGCCACCTGGGTGTGGGGTTGCTCTTCTTCGTGAGGTGGCATCAATTTCTCCTTTGCGGGTTTGCCGACCGAAGGCTTTCTGCCCATGGGTTTGGTGCCCGAGGCTGGACACCATCTTTTCAGCTCTACCGACAGGGTGTTTCATTTATTGCGACGCGTCATTCTTCAGGAAGTCGTGGTCAGGTGGAGTTGGAGTGGCAATTCCTTCTCTGAAAATTCTGTATGGTAGGAGGCTTGAGTTTGCCTCCTCCAGCACCATGAGTGAGCTGTGTGCTCTTTCGGTTGCCCTGGACGTAGCCCTGGAACTGGATCTTCAGGGTTTCACAATTTGTACGGACTCGCAGCCAGCAATTGATGTCTTGAGGCGCTCAATTGCTTCCTTGGATTTGTGTGATCCTCTGGTGTACGAGGTATGCCGGAAGCTATGGACGGCTACTGGTCTGGGTCCAGTGTGTATTCAGTGGGTTAGGGGTCACGCTGGGATTGTGGGAAATGAGCAGGCAGATGCTGTGGCAAAGACTGCTGTTGGGTATGGCTCTCACGCCATCTGTCCGGTGGTCTCTGCGAAGGCGAAGGGACCGTGCCTGCGAGCGTGGGTGGGTGTGAAATGGGTGGACGAGTGGCGGGCAGCCCCCAATGGACGGACCCTTTTCCGTTTTCAGCCAGCTTGTGTTTCTTCGTCTCCCCATGATCGGTTCCCACTGTGGATGGGGAGGATTTTATCTCGCCTCCGCACAGGCCACTCCCTTCTTGTCGCGCATCGGTACCGCCTGGGTTGGACTGGATCACCCCTCTGTCCACGTTGCAAAGTTGAGTTCACTACAGAACACTTACTGCTTTCGTGTGAAGCCTTGCGGCCCCTCCGTTTGTCTTTTACTAAGTTAGTCCAGGGGAATCCAACTGTTGAAGATCTCCTCTCTTGGACAATATGTCAGTCGTTGGTACAACGACTGCGTGCGATTGCGCACTTTGTGAGGAGGTCAGGAATATACGTGTAGACCTCCCCACTGTCCTTTTACCCGATCGTCTCAGTTTCCCTCAGATTCTCAGTTATGCGCGGATGGGCCTACCAGGACACGCAACCGGGATCAGGCCATGTAATCTGGGATACCGGTAAGGGTGGGAAGTTGCGTAAGGTAGTGGTTTGTGGGTAGTAAGTGGTACGGAGAATGGTAATTTGTGGTACAGTAGCTTGTAGTATTGTGTGGTATTGTGTGGTGTAGTTTGTGATTGGGCGCTTGGCCTTGGGCTATGGCTCATATTAAACAAATTTCAATTTCAATTTCGTGTTTTGAGTAGAGTTTGGTGGATGATGTACAGTGTATAGTGCAGTGTTGTTGGTGCAAGGTGTCGTTACGGAATAGTGGTGTAGTGGTTTGGTGGTTGTAGTGGTTATAGTTAATTTTGCAGAGCGTAAAGCTATGGGGCATGGCTCTAAATAAATAAATGAAATGAAAGAATTAGTGTTTCAGCTAAACGCGTATATTTTTTAACCAAATTAAGCTTCGGCCTCGAAATTGGCAGCTAAAAACAATAGAACTCCGTATTTATTTCGCAGATGCAGGCTTTCAGAGCTGACGTGAATTGTTTCAAAGTGGCCAGCAACAATCGACAGCATGCATAATCCTTTGTTGCGCGACGACATAGTCGTAAAAAAGGTACACGGATTACAAACAAAAACGTCATGTGTGCCATAAAAAAGGGGTTATATGATTGAATTTTCACTTGTCTAGACACACTAGTGTATCGCGCCAAGTTAGGCAACAAACATCACAACAAACATCACATCAATTCAATTGTCGAGGTTGTAACCCATTGTAGCGCGACGCCATTATTGCGTCAGTGTCTTATATCTTGAAGCATAGTTGGGCACATTTCAGGTACTTGGGGAAAAATAATAATGCGGTACAAAAGCTTAAATTGTGTTGAAATCGAGAGCAATGACCCACCTGACAAAAATTAACTCGTGTTTGAATGCCAGCTATCCTGCTTTCAATGCAAAATCTGCCCCTCAATAACGTTGAAAATGTGTTACTACCTAGCTAGCTAGCTTGCTAGCTAGTCCGCTCATCCCCATGTTAATTTCCATAGGGTGATTATTCATCGATACCGAGATAACGGGAAGGCTTCCAGCTATGAAATTGGGCGAATGGTTGCAGTACGATACGAACTGCGTACCGTTTATGGTTTGGAGCCTAAGGGGTGTAACGAGGATGGCGTGGGATAGCGCGTAAGTACGAAAATATTGTTATAACCATTGTTAGTATTGTCGGCATCGTCTCTCATTGGACGGCCAAAGTTCCGACAATGAGAACGTGTATACTGACGTACGTGCCTAATGCACACACTAGTGTATCACGATAAATCTAAACAATGTTGCACAGAAATTGTATTTACGTCCAATTCAGGAAAAATAAACCAAGTGTAAAAACAAAGCAAAATAAACAAAGCCAAAAACTGGTAAGGAGGCCACCAAGTTGAG
>JAHWFP010260953.1:29545-47749 GCA_023313725.1 Lithobius niger
TCTGTTCCTTTAGGGCTTTAAGTTTTTTAAGGCTTACATCCGTATTTTAACGCTTAAGCGTTTTTTAATACTAATATACATCATAAATATGGTTTTGTGTTAACCAATGAATTGATGAATTGATGCATGGAAAAATCAAAACAATAGTTTCGGTTTTAAAATGGTGTCAAACATTCGTGTTTCTGAAGAAAGGATATGAGAACGGAACGATGAATGGATGGATGGAAGGAATGATGGAAAAAAGGAATGAAGGAATGAAAAAATGATGAATGGAAGGATGGAAGGAAGGAACGAATTAAGGATGGCTAGAAGGTAAGACATAATGATGGAATGTAGGATGGAAGGAACGATAGAAGAATGGATGGAAGGAAAGAAGAAATGATGGATGGTGGGATGAAGGGAAGGATGAAAAAAGAAAGAAAGGAAGGATGGAGGGATAGAAGGTAGGATGGATGAATCGAAGGAAGGATGTAAGGAAGGTTGGATGGATGGAAGGAGGGATGGGTGGAAGGATGGGTGGAAGGATGGATGGAAGGATAGGTGGACCTGAATGTGTATCAACTGACTTGATGCATGGAAAAAAAACAGACCCATAGACCTGGTTTTAAAAGGGCGTTATTTTCTTGGATTCTGAATCACGGAAACGTTCGTGTTTCTGAAGCTCGGCAGTGCATGGATTGAGTGAGCAAAGCGAGTGATTTCCACGTCAACTAAAACTTTTCAATGTGTGTCTCGCTTTGCTCTCGCAATCATTCATCTCTCACCTTCGGAGATTACATCTGACGTTCTGTAGATGTTTCTCCAAGTGAGGGATCATCAGAAAGTGAAGTGATAAGACGCCCATGGAAAAGTCTGTACTGAGCAGGACGTAACGAACAACATTCTTAAAATAAGTAAAACAAGAAAACCCATAAAAAGTGTATAATAACAAAAATGACAAGTGATGTGTGGTTCTTGGTGGTTACTTTGATTCAGTCACGCATCAGAGGAAATATTTGCGGTGATTGAGTGAGCGAAGCGAACGAAAATCAGCGTTTGTTATCAGAAACAGCGCTTTTCTGATAAATTGCTGATCTTTTTGCTTCGAAAGATACAAATGTTGGAATGATTTATGGTTACCATTTGTTGATGTAGTGAAGCCTTCCGAAAAACGCGTACTGCACTCTGACCATTTGCTTGATCGTTTTAGAGGTGGAATGTCTGTCAGTAGCACAAGAGTTGCAGGATGAAAGCTTCTCGAGCGTAGCGAGACGACGCGGAATGAGCGAGCGAAGCGTGCGACTCCGCTAGTTATTATTATTTATTTCAAGGACGGGTTTTTTAGTGTTCTCAACAATAGACCCGTAGGAACGGTGCTAGTGTGTCGCCACCAAGTAACAGTAGGATCATCCCATTGTAGACATCCGATTGTTAAAAAATTGATTGTTAATGATAAACCGGGTGCGGTTAACGCTCGCTAAAATCCTTTGAACCCTTTTTTGTTAATGATAAAAAGGCGGCTCACTAGCAGACATGTGTCTGTTAACTGTAAGCAACTGAAAACATATTTTGGTATGTGGAGTATAAATCCCAATGCGACAGAAATGTATCAAATTGTGGAAAATGTAAGGGAAAGGGTCAGAGAATAAGAAAAATTAAAATTTAAAGGATGAGTGTCCACCAATCATAGAGAAAAGTATGCGTTAATAACGTTGTTTTTATGTTACTGTCTAGCTAGCTGGCTAGCTAATAAGACTTTTCCCATGTTAAATCCCATAGTCTTTTTGCTCACGGCTAGCGCAAAATTGAGAAGGCCTACGTAGCTGAATTTTAGCACACGGATGCATGGTGATCTGAGCATGGTCCTTTTTTGGTTTGAGAGTTGTAGGGGTCAAGACAAATGCGTGGGAGGGTTTTGAAATTCGCCACCAGCGAATTTAAATTTCGTTTCTTTTCCAAGTTGCAACCAACGATTTCAAGCAACAATGTCTTGAACAATCAACACTGGTCTTTAGGTTTATTGTAAAAGCCTGCACGAACTAAAAACTGAACTATAACGAAGGATAAAATAAGGAAACATTAACGTTGCCGTGGATTGCGTAAGAATAAAGGGATGCACGTTAGATGATGGTTATGCAGCAATACGAGCATCCACGAGCTAACGGGGTTTTTGTTAATAACCCAAAAATAAAATGCTTCGCGTTCTGCTGTTTTAGTAACAGCGACCTTCGGGGGATTCTGTATGACTAAACTAGCATTGTACCCGGCTTCGCCCGGGGATTTGTTTGACCCGTGGTTGTTTCCCAGTGTTTGCTCGGTGCTCCCTGATCGTTTACTGCAACGGTCAATTTTTCTTTGTGTAAAACTCCCCCTTTCCGTCAATCCTCTCCCTCCGCAAAGCAATATCGTAAAGAAATAGTGGCTGTAACATAAGCACTGCCCCACCAACTCGCATTCCCCGTTTTGGCCCCTCCCCACTCCCAGTAGCGTGCGAAAATTAAGTGCCCTTCGTACATGACGTCATTTAAGACATGCCTTTTCGATGACCGCACAGAACAAATTGTTAGTCGAGGCAACAATGTGCCAATTTCACCTTATTTTTACTGCAACAACGTCCCAGTTTCAACTTCAAGCCAAAGAATTGACACACTCGCACGTTTTCATTGTTCCCCTTCCGGGGGTCGTTGCGGTTGCTTCATTTCTGCTATGAGACTTTGGTTTATAATGTAAGAAGAAGAAGATGTCAATGAATCTTGATAAGTTAAGGGGAAGGTAAAGGGATAAACAAAACAACTGAAGGGGATGCGCTGATTGAGTGAGCGAAGCGAACGAAATCAGCGATTGTTAGCCAGTGTGTCCCAAAATGGGATTGAAGCAACTTAAGCAAGTGAAGAGTTGTCACACAATAAATTAAGCCGTGGCAATTTGGCTACTCTAACGACTAATTGGCAACGGTAAATTTGAAAATTAGAAATTTGAAAATTAATAGAAATAAAATTCCTCTAGAAAAAAGCTACAGATGAAGGTAACACGGTGTACCCTTGTGTACGTTCACAGTCCTATGAAAGTTGTGAAATCCACCCAAAACCAAAACTGGTAGAAATACCCGCCAAGTTTCCAAAAACGATCGGCCTTTGAAGGTAGTGATGTCATTCAACCATGGAAAGGCCGCTAAGGTCAATCCTATTAGCCAAGTTAATGGCACCCAATTATACTTTGGACGTTAAATGTAAACTTGCACAGCGAGTGACAATCTTCAAGTTTTTCTTTAACTTTCGAACTATTAGTCGGTGCGATTAACTTGGTTAATAGGATTGATCTTGGCGGCCTTTCTTCGGTTGAATGATATCACTACCTTCAAAGGCCGATCGTTTTTGAAAACTTGGCGGGTTTTTCTACCAGTTTTGGTTTTGGATGGTTATTATTTTTCTTGTGACAGGGTTGTAATAAATGCAGCAACAATGGCCTGTTCAGTACGATTTATTGTTTAATTGTTTTAGGTTTATTAAATACGTTTCAAGCAGCAAAATTGTGAGTAAGGACATATAGATGCTCGTATCGTCATGCTAATGTAATATTAGCCAATTTTTTTTTATGAATTTAGTCATAATTTGGAAGTTTCAAGAGTTCTGAGAACCATGGCGAAGCCAAACCTGCCTGGGGCCAACGTCCTGATTACATATTGCAAGTAAGCCGAACCTGCAGCGAGTCTGTTGACAAAAAAAAACAAAAACAAAAAAACAGGTGATTGCGGAGTTTATCCGAACCAGGTTAAATCACACAATTTTGTTACTAACGACGCAGATTTTCATCCTCTTCTCATTTCTCATTAAAAACTTAGGGAAAAATGGGTAATTATGGAGTTTAAGCGAACCACGCTAAATCGGTCAATTTTGGTACGTACCGACCTAAATTTCCATCCTGTTCTCATTTCACGTCACGAAAATGGGGGAAAATGTTTTTTTGGTTATGTAAACACGTTTTTTAGCTCTCCAAACACATTTTTTAACCACGTAACTCGGTGGGCCCGGCCGTGTAAAGCGGCGGCCATGTTCCGGGATTCAGAGTAGTACGAAAAGTTGGCATCGCGATCATCGGAAAGTAATGTTCCAAACTATGCTGTCTGCGTTTTTTTTTTTATTTATTTATTTTTTAGGTTAAGTAGGTTAGGTTAGGTAGGTTAGGTTAGGTTAGGTTGTTAGGTAGATTAGGTTAGGTTGGTTAGGTTAGGTTTGTTAGATTAGATAATTTCCGTCTCCTTTCATTGCGATGCAAATCAGGTTTTCTCGTTACTCTGTCTCCAGCGAAATGGCCGGCGCTTCAACACGATCGTAACTATCATTTTACGTGTTTTCAATGTTTTTTTTTTACACCTTAAACACGTTTCCCCCCGGTTTTTTAATGTGATTTGGCAAGAGGATGATGATAGGCGTTGATTAGTAAAAAAATTGAGTGATTTGGCGTGGTTCGCTTAAACTCCATAATTACTAAAAAGGTGTCTTAAGTTGTGAAAAAGAATATTGAAAACACGTAAAATGATAAAGCGACAGTGTTAAAGCGCCGGCAATGTTGTAGGACACACAGTACCTAGCACGAAAACCTGATTTACATCTCAATGAAAGGAGACGGAAATTTTTTTTTGCAAAATGAATGATGCTGCCTTGCTTGCGTTACGTGACCTAACGCGTAAATAAGCACAAAAAACACCTAACCTAACCTAACCGAATCGAACCTACCCTACTTGACAATAACAAAACAAAAATCAAAAAACAAGAAAACGTAAGGAGAGATTTTCCCATTCCCGAATGCCCTAACCGCTCATAAGTTGCATAGTTTGGAACATTACATTCCGTCTTCACAAAATCACCGCTTCCTGCTACTCTGTTTCCTGGAAGATGGTCACCGCTTTACCACGGCCATCGCATTTTTTTTCTTTTCCTTAAACAGTTCAGATAGGTGGGCCGGACTTCACTACGAAACTTCGTTACTTAGCACCCACTAGTGGTGATTATGTGTAAATTGACTAATTGCCGATCTGTTGTTATTATATAGTTAGATTAAGTCAGATTAGGTTAGGTTAGATGACTTAAGTCGGATTAAACAGGTTTTTTTTTCCTGTAGGCTGCTGTGCTGCATAGAGAGCTATGTAGCGAGTTTTGCTGAACTGTTTACGAAAAATAATTATGCGGCCGGAACTATCGTGTTACGTGTTTTCAAAACGTGTTTGAAGAACCTAAAAAAAACATTGCCTCTGTGAAATGAGAAAAGGATGAAGATTACCCTTGGTAAGGACCAAAATTGAGCGATGTGGCATGGTTCGGATAAACTCCATAATACCTAAAAAAAATGTTGGGTATAGGGCTTAGCCTACTTAATATGACAATTTTTCGTATAAATTTTCGTAAATGGAATAGCTACTCGAAATGTGTCGTAATCGTTGGTCTTGGTGCAGCCTGTTTGCAGTACTGGTCTGATATTACAGGTTAGGTCTGGTCAGTTTCTTGGCCTATAACACACACCACACGCCATAGCTGTTTGCTGTGACGTGCACATCACGTGACTGGGCTAGTCCAATCAGACGGCCAAACAGCCGTTGTCCTCGTTCGTCATTGGCTAACTCCTGGTGACGTCACAGCAAACAGCCGTTGCGCATGGTTTAATAATTTCAAAGAGCATGGTACAACCTTCACCACGGAATGACTTTCATTGTCCGGAGTTGGTGAGCTATTCTACACAAGGACTGTTTAGTCCTAGTACGGGATTGGCGATGGCCTCAACTAGCTTCTGTAACATTCCTAATTAAATTTTGACCACGGTAACTGACATGATAATGACAAAACAATAAAATCCAAAAATAGAGTTGATACTTAAGTGCAGAGTATTAAGTATCGTTGCTGCTGTGGAACCTAATTCGGTCCATCGCCAACTCCCTGGTGGTAAAAAACCACAGCGCTTATCACACTGTCCCTAACTTTCACAATGCTAAAAACGATGAGCGATATATCCCATATCGCCAACCTTTACAGTGCGTGATATTTTATATCGCCACATTAAAGTGTGGTGATATGGTTGCCATGCACAGTGAAGTGGGGCGATGTCACATATCGTGACTGAAAGGTGAACGGCGTACTTTTTGCATGGTGACGTCTCTATGATGTGCAACACGATAATAGACATCAGTTCATTGAATTTTAAAAAAAAAACGTTTCTTCTACAACTTTTTAAAAAGAAAATCCCATCCTCAAGACACAAAACATCCCCCCCCCACCCGCTCAAATGTTATCAGCCGCAGGCGTAAATGCATCAATACAAAATTATGCAAACGTGACGACACAATATTTGCGTAAACAACACGGCTATGAAGGCAAACTTTCTATATACCCCAACAACTTTGTTTTTCATTTCAAAAGTTAGGACCCGTGCGATAAATCTTGGGACGAAGTGTGCTGGATTTATGAGCCGATGGGCGATATCCCTTACGTGGCCAATCTGCGCTCGAACTACATCTTGATGGCGTCTCGGGCCTTCAGCCTCGACGTCATCTTGACATAGTTATCGCGGATTGGCCATGTGCGAGATATGCTCATCAGGTGACAAATCCGATACAGTTCGCCAGGGATGGTATAACTATCACTTATATGAGAAACTCACTGTACTGAGACCAAAAAAAGGATAAGTCAGAAATTTGCCAATGGTGAAAAACTGTGCACTAGGAATAACATTGTACAGTAAGCCACTTGTACACTATGTTTCATTCGAGTGACGTGCAGAGGCGTAGTGGTAAACAAAGTAATGCTGTAACTTTCATTAGTTGACAAGGGGCCTGGGAGGAGGGGAAAGGGACCTCCCAAACAATCCCTTGTATTTATGGTTATCGTACAGTTTAACCGAACCACGCCAAATCACTCAATTTTGGTACCGACCGAAGCATATCTTCATCCTCTTCCCATTTCACACATAATTTCCGTCGGAAATGTTTTTTTAAGTTCTCTAAACACGTTTTGAAAACACGTAAAACGATGGTCTCTGCCGTGTTAAAGCGGCGGCCATGTTCCAGGATACAGTGGCAGGAAAGCCTGATTTTGAGAAGACGGAAAGTAAATGTTCCAAACTGTGCTGCCTTGGTCGCGTTGCCTCCTGGTTTTTCTTCATTAATTTTTTTTTTTGTTACTGTCGGTTTCCTGTGGTTTTGTTATAGTTGTTAGGTTAGGTTGTGTTTGTGTTGTTGTGTTTCGGAAGAAAAAATTTCCGTTTCCGTTCATTACGATCAGGTTTTCTTGCTATATACTCTGTATCCTTGAAAATGGCTGTGGTTTAACACGGCTGGGACTATCGTTTTACGTTTTGCAGATTAAAACAATCATTTCGAACGATTATTATGGTGTGAAATGGAAGAGAAATAAGATCTGCGTCGGTCAGTACCAAAATTGAGTGATTTGGCGTGGATCGGTTAGTATTATAATTGCTGTATTTGTTACAGCAGGTTTTAGTGGCGCTATTTAGTGACAAACGTTCTTTAGAAATCAATGACGTGGTGTCGAGGTCTTTCAACATATTAGCGCCGTGAATTCTCCAGAAATAGAGAATATCGGCAGGAGTGTCATCCATAGGTCTATAGGATCAGACGAAAGACTGTCTATGACAGTACTACAGCATGTTCGGTTTTTCTTTCCACGTCGCGACCTCATGCGGCCACTCGTGTAACAACTGGCCATAATTATTTTCAAGAATAACCTTACGCGAAAAATACGCCATATAAATAGGTTTTAACTTAAAGGGACACCCGGCCTGCCTTATAAAATTCCGCGTGCCAAATTACAGCTACGCGCAGATCATCATCGGAGCAATTACAGCGCCAATGTCGGCTGGGGTGGTAGCTGCGTTTCTCGCATAGCTGCTGTCTCGGTTTGCTTTGTGAATAGTACACGAGACAGGATCAAGTCAACGATTGTGTCGCCACAAACCGGAATGATTCTCGTAATTTAAATCACAATTTATAATTTTCTAGGCTAGTGTCTTATAATTTTGCTTCGGCGATCTATTGGAATAATTAATTTTAATTTTTACCGTATTAGTCTATTAGATTTCAGATCTCATGGTAATTATAAGAAAATTCGTAGATGTACACACAGAGATGAAACGTCATGATTATTGTACGCGCGCAATGCATCATTTAGTGACGGGTCGTTAGTAAATAACGTTCCATTATATTCAACAGAAAATCTCCTAGACGCCACATTTAAAAAAGGATTTTTAGCAAGGGAAAGACTAACGGTAAGGAAATAGACGTTTGGGGCCGTACTTGATGTGGAGGATCGAGAAAAATGGCGCTGGGAGGAATGTCCCTTTAAAGAAGGGTTGCCACCAAATGCAGGTCTGCAGCATTTAGTGCCATCGAGTTTTCTCTAGCGCTTTCTGGCCACAAGTAAAGGAACCTTGCAACCTTTTAACACAGCAAACAAGCCTTAATTATATACAGAGTAACAATTTGGTACGTCCTCGTGCACCTGGGAGCAAGCTGTAAAGGTTAACGATATTAATGTCATTAAATGGCGCTACGGTATTCTACCGCGCCACCAGTTACTGGCAGTAATATCGTTAACCTTTACACCTTGTTCAAAGGTAGGAGAGGACGTAACCAAATATCTATATATATAATTACACAAGATCCGCACTGCTGTCATTGGCAGCGCAGCAGCAATCTCCATCTGCAGCAAGCAGGACATACGATGCCATCTCCGTCATCTACCGATGGAACGGCAAATTATAAAAGTAGCAGCCAAGGCCCACTGAGATAATAGCTACACCCGGAACGCAACGGCCAGCAGCGCGAACATACGATGCCAACTACCGACCGAACGGCAAATTAAATGGGGGGGGGGGCGAGACGGGGGGGGGGGGGAGCGAGACGACGCGGAATGAGCGAGCGAAGCGAGCGACTCCGCTAGTTTACTGAATAATTAAGGAGGCACGGTTTTGGCTTGTTTGTTGTCTTAAAAGATATTTCTTTGTGCGTTCCTTTGCCTGCTGCGTGCAAGCGCTAGGTAAATCTAGATAGCACAAGATGCTGCAAGCCTTTAATAAATTCGTATGAACAATGTCAATCATGCTACGATTAGTTCTGATACGCAGTAACTCCGCGCGCAAAATGGTTGATATTAACTTGAAGCGAAAATGGATTGGGGTTCGTTAAGGAACGTCAGTCGCCTCTCGGCTCCACACAAATTCTCGTAAAACCTGGAAAATTAATGCCTCTTAATGTTGCTTTGGTGAAATAAGAATCTTATGATAGCCGAGTCAACTAGTCTGATGCCTGGAAGCGAACCAGACGGCCTGTGCAGTCGGTGGAATATGATGCGAGAGTTGAACATGGATACTCCCATGTCCCATGGACATGCAGGCATTTATAAGCTCCTGGCCTCAGGTCAAGCACGGATTGACTTCAGGCTCGTCTGATTACTCATTGTTTTGTAACGGTTACTGGGAAGTTGCTTTAAAGAGATCACGCATAAATTGTGATACAGAGCTGCTTATTGATTTTATGGTGTTAAGTGATATGTGTATTTTGTAAATCAGTCTAGTGTCTTACATAATTCGTCGAATGATCATATTGATTCTTATTCTATTTTATTTTTTTCTGAAACTTCGATTCACTGGTGGACAGTTCCCTTCAAGGAGCAGATTTTCGGGTAAGTAGATAATGGTTATTCGTGTATAGAACGTGCTGGTTTGCTGTCATTCAATGTCATAACTAAGTATGAATAAGAATTGCAGAGATACGTACATACATATATTGTCATAGCTAAAAATAAAGTATTTAACTGATTTTGATGTTTCATGGAGTTTGAGCGGTGACTGGGCTTAGTACATTTTTTTCTTTTTTGTTCCTTTTTAATTAAATTCTTTGAGCCTTAAAAGTCTAACGACTGTGATTCATCATCTCAGGTTCGAACCTTATAAAACGTTTCAGAAAACTCAAGGGTTCGGCCCTGAGAAACCTCCGATCATGGTAGGTGCCAAGAAAATGTTCAGAATAGGCAAGAATAGATAAAGGACAAGGATATGGGCCCTCGTATAAAATGTGAAAACTGAGCCAGCAGCACAAGCGGCAACAATAAAAACTAATATTTTGGTATCTATTTTACAAAGGGCGATACCATCTTCAGAGTAAAAAATAATAATAATAACACCTTACGTTACATTACAGACGGATTCCACCGTGCTGGTGTCGTTCATTTCATGGTTGAGGTTGGGTGGAATCAGACTGTAACGTAATGTAGTCTGATTATTTTTAATGTATTTTACTCTGAAGACGGCATTGCCCTTTGTAACATATGGCTTGGTTTTCACATTTCAAGAATATATCCCTTATCTGATGAAAGAACCTGGTAGACTCCCGCACTACCATGAAGTGCAGGTTCTGGCAGGGACTATGCCGCAGTGCCCTTTCCAGTTCTAATCAGACCAAGAGACTTCGTCAGGCAGATAAGCATTGCTACCGCGAAGATACCATGCCATAGAAGTTGACTGGTAACAAAGAACGAAATGTCCTAGCAATGTCCTTGCTAAACACGCAAGTCAGGATAGGGTTAGAAACTAAGTCTCCTTCAGCAAGTGTGGAATGGACCTAATCTAGTTTTGTAACGGCTGGCTCAGTTCAAAATTGAGACAGAACAAACTGTGTAAAAAAAAATATACACCTATTTCACCAGCTGGAAGCAAACATTTCAGATGGTTCAGTCAGCCTTGAATTAAAAAGTAATAGCTGTATGCTGAACCGTTTGATCCTGCCAAGCTATGCAAGATGCATCCAGCTAAAAATAAATGATTTTTTTGTTTCTTGTATTGGTATGTCTTTCAGGGTTGGTGGACGTGGCGAATTTTATACTCTCTCCCGTAGAGATTCTTCGATTGTCTTTCAGGGGCAGCACAGGTGGGGAATTTATACTCTAACCATGGTGTAGTTCATTTTGTAAATATTAATTATGTTTTTCAGGGGTGGCAGAGGTGGGGGAATTTACACTCTTCCCCATGGGGCATTTCGTCTTCGATTTATTAATATGTCTTTTAGGAATGGTAGAAGTGGGGAATTTTATACTCTTCCCGTTGGGTAGTTCGTCTTGTTATTATTAATTATGTCTTTCAAGGGAGGTAGAAGTAGGGAATTTTATACTCTCCCCATGGGGTATTTTGTCTTAGAGTTGTTGTGAGGAGGGGGTAGACGTGGGTAATTTTATACTCTTTACCCGTGGGGGTATTTCTTCTTTGATTTGTTGATATGTCTTTCAGGGGTAGTACAGTGGGGAATGTATACTCTTTCCTGGGTAGTTCGTATTGGAATTATGTCTTTCAGAGGTAGTAGAGGTGGGGGAATTTTATACTCTTCCCCATGCGGTATTTTGTCTTGAAATTTATTAATGTGTCCTTCAGGAATGGTAGAGATGGGGCATGTATGCTTTCCTTTTGGGATATTTTGTCTTCGAGATATTATAAAACTCGTCTGTTGTGGGGAGGGGGTAAGTAGTAGGGGGAAAACGCAGAGCAGCCTCTTTCGAGCAAACCATCGGGAAAACCCCATGCAGATGGGCCCCTTTACCACACTTCTATTTTAGTAATTTTTTTGCAGGTTTTTTTTATACAGTGGTGTTGCTGGTTTGTTCACCCGTGCGGGGGGGGGGGGGGAGAAGGGTACGATCGTGTAACTTTCTAGTGTGTGGGTTGGATTGGGACTAGTTTAGCGAGCGGCTAGTATTTAAGGCGCGGATAATTTCCGTAGGTCTTTATATCAGCCATGGCTGTCAAGTACGACGTGGTTTCGAGGTTCCAGTGCAAGAAATGCAAGGTTGAGTTTATATGGTGGGAAGAGGTGGAAACTCGTTTGCAGAAGCCTTGCGTGGTAAACTTTACTTGTCTCGATTCTGGAGGACTCGTTTCTAACTACGATGAATTTTTGGCACACTACGACCGATGCGATGGAAAAATAATTATGCCCGAAAAAATCAAGTTTGGGGGTATATATTACTGCGAAGCTTGTTGGAAGTATTTCCCCGATTTGGAACAACCTATAGTGTATACCAGAATTTCACATTCGTCTAATCTTCTACCGGTGAACGAAGAGACGGTTTGAATATTGGAAGATAAAAAAAAGGACCAACGATAATTGATGAAGAAGAAAAACGTGAATTCCAATGTCTGACAGTGACATTTGCTTGTGTCAATACTGCGAAAAGACGTTCAGAAAAAACGCATATAAACAGAGGCACGAAAGGCGTCATGAAGGAAAATGTAACATGAGTTGCAAATCGTGCGGTGTGACTTACTCTAATCAGCTCCTCCTCAGAAACTTCCACATTTTTAAGGTATTCGTACGGAAATACTCCTTTTTGCCTAAGGCCTAGGATGAGTTCCATTGATTCACCTTCGAAAAGGTTGTCCGTAATGCTGAAGCGCTTTAAGTTCGAAGCTAAAGTTTCCAACGATGCCGTCATAAACGCTAGACTATCGATGAAAGTAAAACCGCCTAATTTCATGCTGCTGATTCTTTCCTTGTTCTTAGTGATGATCCTCACATTATGCAGAGCGTTCAAATCTTTAAACGAATTCAAAGCCTTCACGACGAAATGACTGTCGTATTTTTCGAAATTATGCGTAACAACCGCTATGTTTTTTTCAAAGTGAACGCAAAGTTACACTTGCTGTGTGCGGCACCTCTAAATTCACCGGTGATGTGGTCGTGGTCTCGTACTTTCATAAACCCATTAAACTTTTTTTGGGGAAGGCTAAATGCATCGTGTTTGCAAAGATGGTGCACCACAGTTGTTTTGCACAGCAACCACTGCTCCTTGGTTAAACGTTTCATTTGTTGCTTGTGGGAATCCACATAAGTCACGAGCTTTTTCTGCTCCTCTAATACAGATTCGAAGAAAACCTTCACGCAGTTTATTCCTCTATACAACCTTTTGGAAAATACTTAACCTAAATGGCCCACAATCACATAGGAAAACTGCATGCTTGGTGTATGTGGTTAACTCGGGTGTATGTATCGTTTCCATCACAACTAGAGACTGGTTGAAGTGCCGCTTCAAAGTCCACACAGGCTACGTACAACCTTTTGAGGTCGTTCTTGAAATTCTTAAACCGGATAACATCATTGTTGGGCAATGAGGTCTTTTGAAACGAAACTCACTCGCAAGAAGGAAGGTGGTCGTTTTCATACCTGAAACGATTTTGAAAACCATGTACACAATGCCTGCAAAAATATTTCAAGTTTGTGTTGGGGTTGAAACTCGCGATGAATTTGTTGAAATCTTTTATCTTCATGTAGTGTCCGTCGAGAAGAAGCACTTCAATGTGATGCTTACTCTCAACTAAGGCACTCATGCGATAAACGCAAGGTTTGTCATCCTCGAAACCAAAAACAGAAACCGAAATGTTGTTGGCTTTTTCGAGCGCCACGATCTTGCATAAAGGAACGGGGGTATCCAACATACCGACAACTAACTCTTATGCACGAGGAAGGTAATGTTTCGTATCCCAATCATGTTCCAAAGATGGAACGGGGTGTATACTAGCCAATATGGACCACAGAAAACATCTATCATCCTCACTATGCACATTGAACAGTATATCGGGAGCTAGTTTGAGCTTGTTGGGGAGTGCTATGTAACCTTTTCCCGCAAAGGGTCTATAGATTCCAACGCATAGTTCAGTGCACACGCATTGCTTGACAACCCATCCACTTCCTTCTACGGCAAACTGACCAATACTATGCAGAATCTTGTTCGACATTTCCGAAAGAACCTCCTTGCTCCCCACTCTGACCAGGTTGGAGTTAAAATAAGCTTTAATAGTTTCCGTATTATCCGTCGCTTTTTCGAAGAGAATGCATAATCCAATTTGAACTTTTATGTTTACCATAAAACGTTGACACTGTTCTAAAAGATTCCAATATTTAACCAACAAAATCAAGGGCTCCTAGTGCATTTCATCCTGCGTAAAATGCCGCTTGAAAGTCAAGAAGCAACTGTTGAAAGCATCACGGACGAGATCAAACCCTCCTAAATTCAAACTGAACAACCTCACCTCGAGTTCGGTATCTCCGGTCACCTCTGCCTTGTCTTTCAAATCACGAATCATGTAAGACAAGGCCCAGGCGATTCTGGTATCCTCCATTAAAGGCACGACTAGAGATCTGACGTCGTTGACTACGAGGTTGAAATTTGCGGGTATTTGAGAAATTATTTCTTTCTTCAACAGAGGTTTGAGTTTAGGAAAAGACAATTTATGTCTCTTTTTGAGGACTCTCCAATTTACCTTGCACGTTGTTTTACAGCCCCTCTACACTTGTGCCATTTATACGCGACCTGATTAGAATAAGTCACACCACACGATTTGCAGCTCACATTACATTTTCCTTCGTGACGCCTTTCGTGCCTCCGTTTATATGTTCTTTTTGAATGTCTTTTCCCAGTATTGACACAAGAAAATGTCATTGTCAGACATTGGAAGTTCACGTTTTTCTTCTTCTTCAATCATTGTTGGTCCTTTTTTTTTATCTTCCAATATTCAAACCGTCTCTTCATTCACCGATAGAAGAATAGACAAATGTGAAAGTCTGGTATGAACTATAGATTGTTCCAAATCGGGGAAATACTTCCAACAACAAGCTTAGCTTGTTGTTGGAACTTGATTTTTTTTCGGGCATAATTATTTTTCCATCGCATCGGTCGTAGTACGCCAAAAATTCATCGTAGGAAGAAACGAGTCCTCCACACTCGAGACAAGTAAAGTTTACCACGCAAGGCTTCAGCAAATCGAGATTCCACCTCTTCCCGCTAGGTTCCATTTCTTGCACTGGAACCTCGAAACCACGTCGTACTTGGCAGCCATGGCTGATATAAAGACATGTGAAAATTATCCGCGCCTTTTATACCAACAGCTTGCTAAACTTGCTAAGCCAACCCACACGCTAGAAAGTTACACGTTTCCCCCTCACCCCCCCCCCCCCCCCCCCCCCCCCCCCCGGGAAAAAATACCCGCATGGGTGAACAAACCAGTAACACCACTGCATAAAAGAACCTACAAAAAAAATTACTGAAATAGAAGTGTGGTAAAGGGGCCCATCTGCACGGGGTTTTCCCGATGGGTTGTTCGAAAGGGGCTGCTGTGCGTTTTTCCCCCTTCTGCTGTGGTACACGTGAATAATTTTATATTCTTTTTTCCCCCCGTGGTGGTATTTCGTCTTTGATTTGTTAATACACCTTTCAGGGGTAGTACAGGTGGGGAATGTATACTCTTCGTATGGGGTAGTTCGTCTTGGAATTATTAATTATGTCTTTCAGAAGTAGTAGTGGTGGGGAATTTTATATTCTTTCTCCATGGAGTATTTTGTCTTCGAGATATTAATATGTCCTACAGGGATAGTACAGGTGGGGGATGATGTATACTCTTCGCATGGGGTAGTTCGTCTTGGAATTATTAGTTATTACTTATGTCTTCAGGGGTGGTAGAAGTGGGAAAATTTTATACTTTCTCCGGTGGAGTATTTCGTCTTTGAGTTACTAATATATCTTTCATAACTCGTAGAAGTGAGGAATATTGCACCTTTCCTTTGGGGTAGTTCGTCTTGGCATTATTAATTATGTCTTTCAGGGGTGGTAAAGTTTGGGAATTTTATACTCTTTCCCCATGGGGTATTTTGTCTTCGAGTTATTAATATGTCTTTCAGGAATGGTAGAGGTGGGGCATGTATACTTTCCCTTTGGGATATTTTGTCTTCGAGATATTATAAAACTCGTCTGTTGTGGGGGAGGGGGCAGACGTGAATAATTTTTTACTCTTTTTTTCCCGTGGTGGTATTTTGTCTTTGATTTGTTAATACAACTTCCAGGGGCAGTACAGGTGGGGAATGTATACTCTTCCCGTGGGGTAGTTCGTCTTGGAATTATTATGTCTTTCAGGGGTAGTACAAGTGGGGAATTATACTCTTCCAGTGAAGTAGTTCGTCTTGGAATCATTAAAGCAACATACCGCCTGCCTTATAACATCTACGCATCGATCGCATCCACGCATTTACCTAGTCAAGGTCAACTGAAACAGTAGCTTCATTCCTCGCAGCGAAAAACGAAGCTACTATCTAAGTTGGCATTGCACCTAATAGGCAAGCCAGTGTGAACGCATTAATTGTGTCGTCACAAACTGGAATGATTCTCGTATTTTAAAATCACAGTTTATAATTTTATAGACTAGTATCTTATAATTTTGCTTCGGCGATCTATTGGAATAATTCATTTTAATTTTTATCGCATTAGTCTTTTAGATTTTTGATCTCATGGTAATTATTAGCAAATGTACATGCATACTCCAGTGAAACGTCATGGTTAATGTAAGCGCGCAAAGCATCATATACGTTTGGGACAAACGTAAATAAAGTTCCCCTATATTCAACAAAAAATCTCCTAGACGCTACATTTTAAAACAGATTTTTAGCTAGGGAATGACTAACAGCAAGTAAATAAAACTTAGGGGCCATACTTGATGTGGAGGATTGGGAAAAATGGCGCTGTGTGGAACATCCCTTTAATTATGTCTTTCAGGGGTTGTAGAGGTGGGGGAATTTATATTCCTTCCCCATGGGGTATTTTGTCTTCGAGATATCTAGACAGACGCTAGTGTGTCGTGCCAAGTTAGGCAACAAACATCACAACAAACATCACATAAATTCAATTGTCGAGGTTTTAAACAATTGTAGCGCGACGCCATTGCATCAGTGTCTTATATCTTGAAGCGTAGTTGGGCTCATTACAGGTACTTGGGGAAAAATAATAATGCGGTACAAAAGCTTAAATTGTGTTGAAATCGAGAGCAATGACCCACCTAACAAAAATTAACTTGTGTTTGAATGCCAGCTATGCTGCTTTCAATCCAAAATCTGCCCCTCAATATCGTTGAAAATGTGTTACTAACTAGCTAGCTAGCTTGCTAGCTAGTCCGCTCATCCCCATGTTAAATCCCTTAGGGTGTTTATTCATCGATTCCGAGATAACGGGAAGGCTTCGAGCTATGAAATTGGACGAATGGGCGCACTTCAATACGAACTGCGTACCTTTTATGGTTTGGAGCCTGGGGAAGTAACAGGGTTGGCGTGGGAGGGCGCGTAAGTACGAAAATATTGTTATAACCATTGTTAGTATTGTCGGCATCGTCTCTCATTGGACGGCCAAAGTTCCGACAATGAGAACTTGTATTCTGACTTACGTAACGAGGGGCACACTAGTGTATCACGATAAATCTAAACAACGTTGCCAAAGAAATTGTATTCACGTCCAATTCACGAAAAATAAACTACCTCTAAAAACAAACCAAAATAAACAAAACCAAAAACTGGTGAAAAGGCCACCAAGTTGAGAGTGGTTCAGTCCTTCAAAGGAGTGATATCAACACACCAAAACTAACGAAATAAAACAAATTACAACAAAATTAAAACCAAACCAAAAATCTATAAAGAGGTGATTAAGTTAAGAATGGTTCGGCGTATAGGTAAAAGGTAGTAGCAAATTGTTGAAAACCAATTTCTTATTGACGTGGCTTTATTACTCATCTGCACGGTAGTGGAGTTGAGTCAATACACAATTAAAAAAAGGAGTGATATCATATCAAAAACCAAAACTGGTAAAAGGGGCCGCCAAGTTACGAATGGTTCGGCTCTTCAAAGGAGTGATATCAACACACCAAAACATTCGCCAACTTAATCGCACCGAATAATACTTTAGACGTTAAATGAAAACTTGAACATTGCTACTTTCGGTAGCAATGTTCTAGTTTTCATTTAACCTTCGAATTATTAGGCGGTGCGATTAACTTGGCGAATGTTTTGGTGTGTTGCTATCACTCCTTTGAAGGGCCGAACCATTCGGAACTTGGCGGCCCCTTTTACTAGTTTTGGTTTTCGATATGATTAATATGTCTTTCAGGGACAGTACAGGTGGGGGATGTATACTCTTCGCATGGGGTAGTTTATCTTGAACTTATTATTAGTTATGTCGTCAGGGATGGTAGAAGTGGGAAATTTGTATACTCTTCCCTGTGGGGTATTTCGTCTTTGAGGTACTAAAATGTCTTTCATAACTCGTAGAAGTTAGGAATTTTGCACCCTTCCTTTGGGGTAGTTCGTCTTGGAATTATTAATTATGTCTTTCAGGGGTGGTATAGCTTGGGAATTTTATT
>JAHWFP010260953.1:47759-64426 GCA_023313725.1 Lithobius niger
CCATGAGGTAGTTCATCTTGCTATTATTAATTATGTCTTTCAGGGGTAGTAGAGGTAGAGGAATTTTATACTCTTTCCCTATGGAGTATTTCGTCTTCAAGTAATTAATATGTCCTTCAGTGGTAGTACAGGTGGGGAATGTATACTCTTCTCGTGGGGTAATTCGTCTTGCAATTATTAATTATAGATTTCAGGGGTAGTAGAGGTGGGGATTTTATACTCTTCCCTATGGAACATTTTGTCTTTGCGTTATTAATGTGTCTTTCAGGTAGTACAAGTGGGGAATGTATACTCTTCCCGTGGGGTAGTTCGTTTTTGAATTACTAATTATGTCTTTCAGGGATGGTAAAGTTGGGAATTTTATACTCTCCTAATTGTGGGGTATTTTGTCTTCGAGTTAATATAAAACACATCTGTTGAGGGGGGGGGGGCTAAATATGTGGGAAATTTTAGGCACTTCACCACGGGGTGTTTCGTCTTCCGAGTTATTAATATCGTTCAGAAGTGGAGGTGGTTGAGAATATAATATGCTCTTCCTTGGGGTATTTCGTATTCAAGGTAATAACTTGCCTTTCAGGGGTAGTAGAGGAAGGAAATTTTAACACTCTCCTAAGGAATATTTCATCTTCGATTTATTAATGTGTCTTTCAGATTTGGTAGTAGCTTGGATGATTGAATTAAGTTTGGAAGAATGATTGGGTGTTACGACCAGATTACACACTTTACCGTTTTTGTATACTAGCTAACGTTTGTTTAATTTATTTACCTTTGGGTTTATTGAGTGCCGCTAACTAGTAACGACAGTTAACGCAAGTCATGTCACTTCAGCGCCCATTAGGGGATCAAGTTTTAGGCGACTTTGAACTCTGTAAGCGGTGAAACAGTGGCTTGGTAAATTAAAAATAGCAAGTGCCCACATCCTTCCTGACATACAATCCCTTGCATATTAAAAGGTTTCAAGGCTTTACCATTGCAGTACTGAGTCATTTTACATGTAATATAGTGTGCTTCCTGTACAGAAAAGTAAAGAAAAACGTTGGCATTTGTTGCGTCTTGCTGTTAGTTTCAAATTTAGCTAACCGGAACATATCACTAGATGTCTCCCTCGCGAATTGCTGTCACACTTCCCCAGTCTTTAATCGAAGAGAGTGTTCAGGGCTTGGTAGAAGTGGAGATTTTTATATTCTCTTTCATTGGGTATTTTATCTTCGAGGTATTGATATGTCCTTCTGGGAGGTAAAGGTGGGGTATTTTGGTCTCCCTCCTGTGAGGACGTATTTTGTCTTCAAGGTATTAATACATCTTACAGGGTAGGTAGAGTTGGGGACCTTATACTGTTTCAAAGGTGCAATTTGCTTTCGAGATTACACAAGTAACCGACTAACCGTGTAACGGCTTACATGGACAGCAACACTTAATCTACAGAGTGAGCGCTCCGTAGTGCACCTTGCCGTTAACAGAGCTGTTGCGCGCATGCTGCTAACCACCGTGTACACCCGGGAGTTGGCACAGCGCACAACAGTCGGGTGTGAGAGTGTCCTATTGTTCAACTCAGTTAGAACCGAATCGCACTGGATTAGCCGTAATCCGCTGGTTACAAGGCTAGGACTCGGGCTGCTATTTAAGAAGACCAAGCTCGACGACTCACTAATTGGTGTTTGGGGTACCGACTGAACGGTCAGAACTTCTATTAGTCTACAGGGTCAGAAATAGTCCGCTAGCTATACAGTGAGAAGTAAATTGAAATTGAGCCTTGCCTTGAAACTTATCATCTACTTACATATTTTGGGGGCCATGTCCTCAAGATTTGAATCCGATATTTTTAATGCTTCCGATTCTGTTAGAATTTTTAAATGATGAGTGAAACCAAACTATGGGAAGGCAATTTGTGGAATCCAGCCTGCGACTGCGTTGTTGGATAAACCATGAACGGCCGTATTTTTATTTTGACTTATTATAGTCGGAATTAAAATAACCACATTCTTTTCTGTTAGGGCACAGAAATTAAAGTAAAACAGTGGTAGTTGGACTAGCAGTGAGTGAACAAAAGGCTTATTGTCAGGAAATATTGAGGGTAATCTCGGACTCAGCCTGTGACCGCGTTGTTGAGAAACCTTGGAAACCAATTTTATTTTTTCACTATTAAATGTTTTAAATAAAATAATAAAATTTCGGAAAATAAAGTTACGACAATTACTACAGATCAATTAAACTGTAAAAGGTTTATTGTAAACCATATAATTGTTAAGGTTAAATTAGTGTTGGAGCACACTTTTTAACGAACAAATTGAAAGTTGAGAGATCACCTGTGAGCTAACTAAGTACTCACGATAAGGTACGGTTTCAAGAGACAAGTAAATTTAGGATCTTGTGGAAATTGCCAATTTAAAGCAGTATTCATGATAGGAGTGTCATTGATTTAAAGGAAAGGTACGTTCCGAAAAAATCAATAACGCACTTCACAACCGAAAAAGAAAAGGTGGAATTTTTTCTTCTCAAACTGTGCGATTTTGTAAATTGTCAACATGGCAAACAGAAACGCTGCGCCAGATCAACGACCTTTATTAGCTGAAAACTCGTTTCAGAGTAATAGGGCGAAAAAGGGCGAGAACTGAGGATTGCAGAAATCCACCCTCAGTGGAAGATTTGGGCGAAGATCTGAATGATTATTGGGGAAATGATGCTGACATTTCAGACTCGGAATTTTCGAGTGTAAATAGAAGCTTGTCACCGACAAGATTAAATCGTGGAAGATGCAGAAAAAAATCGGAGGGGAAATAAAACAATTTTCGCTGATTTTCAAAATTGGGCTGATGCCTGCCCAATGCCAGAAGACTTCTGGCAAACTGTGTTTAAGCAGCTAGAAAACCGTTTTAAACCGGAAAAACTGGAATAGAGTTACTGACATCGCTCAAGCAGGTCATGTTTCGCAACATGACAAGAACGAACAGAGGCCAGTACACTCTACACCTGTCACTGCTTACAGACGTATGAACCGAGCTGTTGAGGCAGAGGACAGTACACGGAATCCTCGTGTGCGCTATCCAGGAGCCAACACTGACCGAGTGGATAGGCAAACGTGTGGTAACCGGTGGTGCTTGCACCGGATGTTGACACGTTCAGGGCGTGCGAACCTGAACGTAGAAACACTGTGGCTCCATCTAGGAATAGGAACGCTGCGCATGGCAACATGCAAGGCCGGACTGGCCCTAGTTGTGAGACCGAGGATTTAACCAGCACCACAAGGACGATTTTTTGAGGCAAGATTTGTTGCAAAGCAGGTTTGAAGGGCTAAGCATAAAATCGCAAAAATTGCCATGCCTTCGTACAAAGGGCATGGGGATGAAAAATCGCCGTCCGAGTTTTTGGAAGGACTGTATAAATACAGCATTGAACTTAACCTTTCAGAAGCTCATGTACTGAAAACAGTCATGCCTCTCGCCATGCAGGGTGAAGCAGGAAGATGGTACAGGGTGTTTGGTCCTTACAGGTACTGGGACACCTTTGAGTCGGACTTTAATTTGGAGTTTGAAAGCCCAAATTATGTTGAAGACTTAAAACGTGAACTTGAGGTAAGGACTCAGGCTCCTGATCAAGGGTGTCGATTTTTCTAAAGTTGTGGGGGGGGGGACATAGTAGTAGCGCCAACCTACTCCAGTGGGGGAGGGGGGGGGAAGAAAATGAAGATTTACTGTTAAAATATGTGGTACTTTAGCAGAAGCCCGGCGAATCCAGCTAAAAGGTCGGGGGAGCGCTGTAAGCTCCCCCAGCGGGGTCCGGGGCAGAGCCCCGGAAGCTGAAGCATTTTACGCTATTTGATAACCTATTTTCGGCTTTCCGAGACACGTTTGTAACGCATTGTTTAGCAAATTTCGGATGCTTTTCGTAAAAATTCGTTAGCATGAGAGGTCGTAAAAACCTAATTGTTACCAAAATTCTGTTTTTTTTATATATTTTATTTACAAATTAAATTCCCTGATGAATTAATTTTTTTTAAATATTATTAAATTAACGCTAGCTAACACTGAAAATTTAGGTTTGAAAAGTATTGTTGCTTACTTTTCAAATGGTGGAAGATTTAGCTAACGTTCCTGAATTAACTGAGAACTGAAAAAGAGGAAAAGATCTACTAGCAAACCAAACCGGAAACTTAGTCTTCAATTTTGATTCTTTGCTCAGTTTTTATGGAATTAATTAGTATAGACTTCAACTGGAGAAAACTTGGAAGGAAAGCTTAACAAGTTTTGTTCTGTACAAATTTATCTGACGTTTCGGCTATAACCATATCAAGAACAAACTAACCACCAGGCGACTTCAGTTGGCGTTTCGTTGACAATCAAACAAAGTAATTTGAAATCGGACACTCCTTTATCTTTCGTTTAGCTCTGTGCTCTTCCTGTTTTGACTAGTTTCACACTAAATTACATTTTCACTACATCGGCGGAAGTGGGAAAAAAGCCTCACAAGCACTACATACCGAGTAGGGTTACGCAAACACAGTCGGAAAGTAGTTCGAATTAATAGACAGTAAATAAAGTTTAGATTTATAAAGCGACTAATAACGAAGTTTATATGCTTCAATTGTTTGTGTGATGTTCATTTTTTTTTACCATAAAATTGTGTTATTTTAAATTAAAATTTTTATAGAATTAAAAAAACATGTTTTGGTACAGCGGAGTGATATGCTTACATCCTCCATTTACTGTTAATCCGTCATCTTTATAACTTGGCCTTGCAACTTAAATTCTTAACTTCAATACTCCTCTGTATTACGAACTGATGACTCATAATATTTGATAACCTGATTCATGCAATTGGGGAGGTGACCTCCCGTTTCGGCAAATCACGTTTCGCCCAATCCCATTTCGCTAAAAAAATAAGCAGATTAACAGTTTTGCCCTCAGGGGCCAATCCCGTTTCGCCAAAACGAATTTGACAACATTTTACGTACACGAAATTTAATACCTTATTTCTATGTAATGGGGCTTTAAAGGGCAAACATTTAACAGAGACAAGCAGTGGTAGAATACGGTAAGTCCAGCTGATTTATTAGTGTTTTAAAACCTGGCAATATAGACGGAAAAATGTGCTCTTCAAATATAATTGTTTAGAATGTTTGGGCTCACGACATCAATGCCAAGGTTCTCTTTTAAGAATAGTTAGTTATACACGTGATGGTTAACCTTTTTCAAACGGGAATTCTTGTCTTGCAGAATCCCGTTTCTCAGAATAAAAATATTCTTCAAAAATTTAACATTGCAAAAGTTAAAACGGCATGTCTAATTGTTAGTAATTTTTGATTAGTTGTGTTTTCTGCTGATGTTATGTGTTTAGCCGCAGCGAGCGAGGCACGTAATTTGAAATAAATTATTTTGCAAAATGGGATTCTGCAAAACGGGTGTTTATCTATAAATGTCTGACCATTATCATGTTATAAATGTTCGTGTTTAAATGTTTTAAATGTTTCGTGTGGCTAAAATTTCGTGAACGATATTTGGCGAAACGGGATTTGGCGAAACGGGACTGGCCCCTGAGGCAAAAGCTGTTAATCTGCTTTCTTTTTGGCGAAACGGGATTTGGCGAAACGGGACGTAACCATTGGGGAAAACGAAAGTACATTTTCTTGTTTCAAACTCGACGTGGTAAGCGTGATAAATGGATACTCATTTACAGCTTTGCAGCATATTTCATGGGGGGGACGAACCCCTCAGTTTGAAAACGTGGGGGGGACGGTCCCCCTCGTCCCCCCCCCCCCCTGGATCGACGCCTATGCTCCTGATAAACCTTTTTCGAGTTACGCTCAAGCTGTGTGCGGGTATTTTGATCGCTTATGGCCCAAAGCTTCTCAGGCTGAGAATATAAGGCATATTATGTCGAAAAATGCACCCGGACTATAGACAACATCTCCAGGGTCAATGGTTCGACTCCCTGCGAGAATTGGTGAGGGGAGGGGCCAAGGTTAGCCAGTTTCTGCTAACACAGGGAACTTACCGACCACCCCCAACCCGTCTTTGTCTGTAGAGCCACACATAGCATTGCGCAGTTTCACCACTTACACTGAAGCTGTGCAGGGAAGCCAACCTTCAAGAAACGAAGCGGTGCTTCGTGCAGGTCAGACAGCCAGCGCGGGGAGTACACCATCGTTTCAACACAAGGTTGAACCTGCACTCGATCCGAGGGGGTATCGAACCGGCAAATATCAGACACAGAACACCACAAGCTCTGTGAAAGCTACACCAAGAGCAGCGAACGCACAGATAGCAGGTGTTGCTGCAAATAATGGGCCAGAACAACCTAAAACGGAGAAGAAGAGAAAGCAGTTTGATGGAAGTTGCTGGACATGCCAAGAACAGGGCCACAGGTCCAATATATGTCCTGAGAAACCAAAAAACGCAGAAGGTCGTTAACATGGTTAAACCGCGTTACGACCGGGAAAAGGGCTGATTGGCGAGCTAGGGCTGGACTGTGGAAGCATGTCTTTGCACCAAATGTGTGACTATTCAAAGGTGTTGAAGAGGAGACTAAATCAGGCAATGTACCTTTTATTAACATTAAAGCAGGGGAACCTTTTTTAGCACTTATCGACACAGGAGCCAGTTCAAGTAGCATTTCCGGTGCTACAGCACGTACTTTGCAGGCAAAGGGCATAAAGTGGAGCAGGGATTGCTGTGTAACCTTCATCTTGGCGGCTGGTAATATCCAAGGAGATGGTTAATGTAGAGCAATGGTACTTTGGCCTGGTGGTTATTCTGCGCAGCAGACTTTCTTGGTTCTAGAGAACGCAGCAGACTGCGTTATTTTAGGATGAGATTTCTTGGGTCGGACTGGCCTCATTCCAGATATCCAAAGTGGTGACTGGCGTGTCAGGCCAGAGGAACAAGGAACTATTCCTTTTGCAACATCTGATCAAACGAAATTTGAGCAACTTAAGCAATTGGAAGTGGAGGAAGATCTGGAGAGACGTGCAAAAGATGATGCTTTGTTGGAAGAAAAAATTCAGCTAGCTCGTTGCTCAAATGCACAGCGCAAGCAGCTGAAGAAATGATTACACAAATTTAAACATGTGCTAACATCAAAACGAGGCAGCACTCCACTCTACCAACACAAGATTGAGGTTGAACCAGGTACCAGACCAATAAGGTTACCTCATAGACTCATATACCAGTGAATAAGGAGACTAGAGCTATCATTGAGGCCCAGATGATTGAGTGGAGCAAGGAGGATGTGATAGAACGCTCTGTGTCACCTTGGGGAGCTGTACCTTGCCGTGTCCCCAAGAAGGGTGAGGAGGGGGCTAAGAGATTCTGCATAGATTACAGCCTTTTGAACGGTAAGACGGTAAAGGACTCGCACCCTACCAGCAATGCAAGCCAGGTATTTTCCATGCTTGGTAAAGCAAAGTGGTTTACAGTTCTTGACATGAAGTCAGGCTTTTTGCAAATAAGAATGGAAACTGAAAGCAAGAAGTACACCTGTTTTTGTTGTCACATGGGGTCATAGCAGTTCAAAAATATGCCATATGGGCTCTGCAATGGCCCAGCATCCTTTGCGAGTAAGGTTGGTTTGTAAAAAAATTTTTTTAGAAAGTTGCATCTCCCTTGATTCTATTCTAGTCCTTTTGGTCCAAAAACACTAAATTAAAATTTATTTGAAAATCAGATTAAATTTAGGCCCTGCACATTGTAACGGAATTTGTTGCATATAAAATGCATAGGAAAAACACAGTTTTTACAAAAAGATTCGTATAAACCCTTTAATACAGATGTTTAAAATTATTTATACATAGTTTTGCTCATTCTAGTATTCATTAAAAACATTTCGTACCAATTTTGTTGACACTACACTATTTCGATATCTTTACTGGACTCCTGTTTAGGAATCTTAACGCGATTCTTCATTGATGCTTCAATCGTTGCATTGTGTCTCTTTTCACCAGTTAATTTTTGCGACAGCCTTGTCACTTCTTTAACTGTGCGTGCACTCCACGATCTGTGTGTGGCACTTAGCATCCAGAGCAGAAAGTGGTGCTGCCACTATGGCCAAAAGTTCTGTATTTGTAAAGTTTTGTACCAGCTTGGATTTATGGACAGAATCGGTTTCATTCCACTTAATCATCAGATGCCACTTCTTAGCTTTAAGGTCAAGTACTGGAACCCTAACAAGTCGAACAGCAATGACAGCCAGACCATAGATTAGAAAGTTAACTAGATATACCATCTCATTTCTTCCCAGCCTACGCGGACCTCTAGCGGTAGTTGCAGCTACTAATACCTCTGCTAATGCTTTGCTTTCGAGCTACTTGGAAGGCAAAAGCATTAGCAAATGTATTGGTAGCCACAACTACCGCTAGAGGTCCGCGTAGGATGGGAAGAAGTAAGACGGTATATCTAGTTAACTTTTTAATCTATGGCCAGACCCAGATGTTGTGACGTTGTACGAACTATTATGTTGGCTGAATCGACACTATCAGATTTCATGATGGAGGCCATTTGTGCTAGAAGTATGTTTTCTGGATGCGTGAAGAACCCGTTTCTCTGGATGCAGTGCGGCAGAACTTTATTTGCTTGCCTATCTTCAATTTTGTCAGTTCTCTTCATTACGAAGAAAAAATTTACAGGATCATCTATGGTGAGTTCGTGTTTTTTGGCCAAGCTATATCACTGCACTCACTTTAACGATGCACGCAGGTAATATGATTAAACCTTCCTACGTTCACGGTACATGAATTCAGGTGACTGATGCTACATGTTGGAGTTAGCCCTATTAAGCAAGAACCAATCATAAAAGGTCCAGATCTGGTCAAAATATTTGATATTAGTACAGAAATGAGTTTCCATAGATATTTTTTGTCTTTGCGATGTCCTTCTAAATATCATCGGAGATTGTTGCACGAGGCTGAAAATAGAATGGCAGAAACGTTTGTATCCAAGAATTGGCATTTCTAGAACGTTTCGCAAGATCATCACTAGAGGCCCAGAAGAATGTATTCGCCCGTACGAATGACTGTCAAGATCAATAAGGATCAGTATTCTTAACGGTCCTAGGACCTGGTCTAATACATTCTCCAGGCCTCTGGCGAAATCTTGCCAAACATTCTGGAACTGCCAATTCTGGGATTCAATCGTTTCTTCCATCCTCAGCCTCTTGAAGAAATCTCTGAGATATTTGGTAGGACCTCTCGACCGACCAAAACTAGCTATGGAGATTGGTTTCTACTCTAATCCAAAAAAAGTTAAATGAGCTCTGGAGCTTCTCACGATTGGTCATTGCAGATGGCTAATTACAACATTTGACGTCTGTCACATGTATGCGTGTACCATGACGGCAGCAGAGGTTTTAATCATATTACTTGCATACATTGTTAAAGTTAGTGTAATGATGTGGTTCTTGGTCAAACAACACGAACTCACGATAGATGATCCTGTCAATCTTTTCTTCCTAATGAAGAGAAATGACAAAATTGAAGTTAGGTATGCAAAGGAAGTAGTACCGCACTGCATCCAGAGAAACATGTTCTTTGTGCATTCAAAAAAGATACTTCTAGAACAATTGGCCTCCATCCTGAAATCTGATCGTATCGATTCAGTCAACGTAATAGAGCATACAAAGGCACAACATCTGGCTCTGGCTAACATTGCTGTTTGACTTTTTAGGGTTCCAGTACTTGATCTGAAAGCTAAGAAGTGGCATCTGATGATTAAGTGGAATGAAACTGTTTCTGTCCATAAATCCAAGCCGGTACGGAACATTACAAATACAGAACTTTAGGCCATAGTGGCAGCACCACTTTTTGCTCCGGATGTTAAGTGTCACACACACACACAGATGTGGAGTGCACAGTTAAAGAAGTGACAAGGCTCTCACAAAAAGTAATGTGAAAATAGACGACACAATGATCAACGCATCAATAAAGAATCGCGTTAAGATTCCTCAACAGGAGTCCAGGAAAGATTTCAAAATAGCGTAGCGCGACAAAATTGGTACTAAATGTTATAATGAATACCAGAATGAGCAACACTATGTAGTAATAAGTTGAAACATCTGTATTAAAGGGTTCTTACAGTAAAACGATTCTTATAGTAAAAACTATGTTCTTTCCTATACATTTTATATGCAAAAAGTCCATTACAATGTGCAGGGTCTAAATTTGACCTAATTTTCAAATAAATTTAGATTTAAAGTGTTCGGACTCAAAGGACTAGAATAGAATCAAGGGAGATGCAACTTTCAAAAAATTTTTTTTTAAGAAATGCCTTATTTGCGAGACTTATGGACATGGCTTTGGGGGATGCTATGTATTCCCATGCTATGGTATATGTTGACGATGTGGTAATCTTCAGCCAGGATTACTAGAGCCACTAGACCATATTTCAGACGTACTGGGTAGGCTAGGAAGAACAGGCCTCACAGTAAATCAGAAAAAAAATACACTTTTGTGCAAAGGAAATCTCCTATTTAGGGCATCTCATAAGACCGAATGAGTTGTCACCACTACCAGAGAAGGTATTGGTAATCCAGGAATTTCCAGAGCCTAGTAATGTAAAGTCGCTTCGAAGATTTCTTCGGGTGATGGGCTTTTACAGGGCTTTTATCAGGGATTTTCATGTCAAAGCAAATTACTAATATTTACAAATTACTGGTGCAGCCTGGGAGTGGAACACAACATACTTAGATGCAGTGCAACAACTAAAAGACAGTTTGTCAGGCTGTGTTTTGGGATTACCGGACTTAGATAAGAGGTTCGAAATCTCGACAGATGCCTCGGTGGCAGGTTTGGTCGTGTGCTCTCCCAACATGTCGAAGGACGTGGGCTTGTGCCTGTAGCATTTGCTAGTCTCAAACTAACAGATGCTGAGAAAAAACACTGTGTTTCTGAACAAGAAATAAGTGCTGTAATATTTGCCGTACGTAAGTAACAGCCTTACATTGAAAATGCTCCATTACTTATTAAAACAGATCATAGTGCATTGGCATTCTTGAAGTCCTTGAAACAGCCTTCAGGAAGACTAGCAAGGTGTATCCTTGAATGAAGGAATCCAAGGAATGAACTTTGAGATCCGTTACAAGAAGGGGTCCCAAAACCAAGTGCCAGATGCAACCTCCAGAATGTATGAGGATGAAACAAAAAAAAATCCTTACTATTGACAGATTGTAAGGTGGACTTGTGAAAGAACCGAGAATCCCACTGGATTTCCAAGCTTGGAACAAATCTGGAAGGCGCAGGTTGCTGACAAGTGGTTATCGTGCCATATTGCTAGACTAGGCAATGTATGTGAAAGTGCTTCAGATGTGGAAAGAAGCATCCTTACTCCGGGGTAGGCTCTGCTTGCGTGATGGGATCTTGTGCAAAACTTATGTTCCACGTAACGTTCGTGATGTAGTTGAAGTAATACACGTTTCAGGGCTTCTTTACCAGTGTCGCTACGTCACAATGGGATTGCTGCAGTTCACAGCTCGCCACTGGGATGCCATTTTAGAGTTTTTAAGACTCTATGAAGGATGCAGGAGCTGGTGGGGTGGATTGGCATGAGAAAGGATATCATAGAGTTTGTACGCAGTTTTGAGAAGTGTCATACTTGCAAAACTGACACGACGAAACCTGCTGGACTCCTGACCACAATAGACCCCCCCTAATGCCCCTTGGAGGCGCGTATCCGTGGATTTAATTGGCCCACTTCGGTAACAAGCGTGGCAGGAAATGGATACTCGTTGTAGTGGATGAGTTCAGTTCCTGGCCAGAACTGTTTGCTCTTTGCACGACCAAAGCGTAACAAGATGCAGAGTGTATGAAAGAAGTCGAACTCTGTTGGGGTTTTTTTGACAGAATTTTTTTCTGACGGAGGACCTAGTTTCATGGCTAATGTATGGCGTTGTCTGTGGGACACTTTGGGAATAAAGACTCACTATGCTACCCCTTACAATCCTAAGACTAACATTGTCGAGAGATAGACCAAGGTGATAAAGCACATGTCACGTTGTTTCACTGCCTCTCACAATGATTGGGATTTGCACGAATTTGCATTTGCTATGCAAAGTTCTGTGTCCGAAAATAGTAAGTTTACACCCAGTGAACTGAACATTGGATGAAACCCAGCTGGTCCATGGGGGTATGAGCTTTCCCGGCTAACAAAGGGGCCTTTATGCACAAAACCAAAAACCAGACTGAGGTTCAAATGGAGATAATACAGCGTTCTTCTGAGATGTATAAACTAGCTAAGCAGTCTCTGAAAGCATCTATTTTGACAGACGACATAAACCTCTACCCCAAAGAGTAGGAGATTATATAGTCCGCCGTACACACACCCTGTCAAATGCGGCACGAGGGATAGCTTCGTCCCTTGCTCTAAACTTTCAGGACCATACATAATTTCAGAAAAAATCTGAAAAAACGCACATACTATGCGACATGACAACAGGAGTTGAACGAGGTCCTCTGAATGTTGCCCAGTTAAATCCATTCTTTTACCATGCAAATGTGGCCCCACCAAAGGTCCCTGAACCTAAAAAGAACAAGGTTATGCCTAGGGATACGAAAAACAAACTAGTGTTACCTGACAACCCACACCACTCTTACCATTGCGAAAGTGAATCGGGAGGTGGGGGGAGTCAAAGAAAAAACAATAACGCAGGTTAAGAATTTTTATACGTGTGATCCTCACCTAGGTCGGTTTTAACCTACAGACAATTGGCACACATGTGATGTTGCTGCAATAAAAATAACTGGAAAGGGAGGGAATGATATAGGAAGCGCCTAGCATTTTGGGGCATTTCCAAGTTCATTCAACACAAACATTCACATAAATATAGAATTCAAAATGTATTTTGTACCACTCACTTTTGTCTAAAGGAGATGCGGGAGGGGGGGGGGGGGTTGGCCACTGTTTTCCCTGTTAAAACGATAGGAATTGGGGAGGGGGAAGCGGGCGTAGGCCTAATTCTCCCACTCCCAGAGAGAGAAAAATCTAAAACAGGGAGATTGGAAGGAGAAAATGGCGTAGGTCCGTGTCTGCCTTGAAAACCACCTGGAAACGGGTTTTTTTTTTTTTTTACAATTTCACTATAGATCGGAACTCCAATAGATTGAAGTACGTTTTTTACTTACCTGGTAATCCAATCCTTGCTTGTGAAGCGATGTTGCAAACCAGCGGCAGCATAACGGGAGCAAATTACAAACCGAGCGAGTTGAAACGGGCGTGGTACAGTTGTGCGATAATTTCAGGGTTTGAAGGATCTGCGGGCAGATTTGCAAGGATTTGCATACACAAACCCCCGAAGGGAACCTGCGCAGATTGGTGAAAAGGCATTTTTTTTTCAAATGTATAAAACGTAAACTGTTGGATCTGTGCAGCACTCCGCCGCAGCCATCAGCAAAGGATGGTGGCAAGAGGAAGGGGGAAAAAAAGGGGAAAACCAAAGTCTGGATACTCAGGATGGAGAAGAAAGACGAGAGGGACGGTAGAAAGGAAACTAAGGATGGAGGAGAGAAATAAAATCGACAGCCATCACCAGGGTGTAAGAAGAAGGATAAAGAAGCTGCAATTCAGAAGTTTGAAGCCAAGGCTGCAGAGGGTGCTAAACAGTCAACAGCATCGGGAACAGACCACCAAAAATCCACCGCTCCAGGAAATTTGGCTCTCCCCCCCCCCCCCCAAGGATGTCGACCGAAGCAGCGTTCCAACAGCAGCAACAGTAAGAAATGCCAACGCCAATCAAGGGTGTGACGTCATTGACCACCCCCCCCCCTCCTCCGCCAAAACCAAAGATGAGCGACAAGTCGACCCAAAATCCAACGTCAAGGCAACAGCACGTATCGACACAAGTGTGGACTGGGGACTTTGGCCGCAAATGTTTTCTTCAAAATCATCATGCACCATGTCAAGGTCCTATTGGGACAAAGCGTTGCACAACAACGAGTTTCAGTTGGGCCAACTAGGACATCCAACAACGGAGAGAGTACAGATGAAGTATGCAAATGACCTGCCTCCGAGAATGGAAAATCCGTGGGGAGTACCAATCGTCAAAACCACCGCCAAGAAGCCAAAAGCCAAGGACACAACAGAACTCCTGGACATTCCGATGAAAGGGCAACCCACGGAAGATCCCGTCAAGCCATCTACTTCGCAACTTCAACAGGAGGATGATGAACAATTTCTTTTGGGTCCAGATGATGTGGTGGACATGGAAGTGTCAGGTGAAAGCACGCGAACTGAGAATTCCAAGGATTAAGACCAGGCAAAAGAAGTGAAGTGTAGCAAACCAAATGAAAAAAAAATTGCATTTTTTTTCTTAAATAAAAAGACACTTACCCTTAACTTTTCCCCCCCCCCCCCCCCACTGCAAAAAGGAACAAAAAGCAAAACGATAGAATTTCGATGCATTTAAAAAACGCAGAAATTCAAAACAATCAAAAAAGTAGGTGATGTGCATTAGAAAAAAAAAGCAAGAAATTTGGAACAAAAATTAACAGAAGTTAAAAGAAGTAATTTAACGAACTGAGTTAAAGTAACTGGGTTAAAGTTAAAGTAAACCAATAAAACTAAAGTGGCAAAGTTTAAAGGAAAAACACAGAACTTAGTGCAATAGATGCATAAATTCAGGTGTTAAATGTGATGAAGCCAGTTAAATGTGATGAATGAGACCTAAGGTCAAAATTCTGAAAACAAAAAACAAACAGTTGATCTTAATAACATCATCTAAGGGATGTGAAGTGATAGAACACACACATACCCAAGTGGAAAGAAAACATTTAAATGTGGGAGTCACAAACTGTAGTGGAACTATTTTTGTTGTGTAGTAACTTCCTCTGGTCATACTGGAGAGAAGCAGTACATATGTAAAGTGCAACGTAACGAAGATTGTACAGTGTTGTAGGAATAAGCTTAATGCATGGGCCACATTAAGGCCGTAGGTTTCATGAAACTCTGTATAGTTTTAAGTTTTTATGATTGAATAAATTGCTCGACACGATTTATGGGTACTAAATTCGCTGTATGGGAGCGTACTCATAGCGTTACGCAAAGGCACAACGTTCCTTTACCTAAGAAAACTCTTAGGGGAGGGGGGATGTAACGGCTTACATGGACAGCAACACGCAATCTACGGAGTGAGCGCTCCGTAGTGCACCTTGCCGTTAACAGAGCTGTTGCGCACATGCTGCTAACCACCGTGTACACGCAGGACTTGGCACAGCGCCCAACAGTCGGGTGCGAGAGTGTCCTATAGCTCAACTCAGTTAGAACCGGATCGCACTGGATTAGCCGTAATCTGCTGGTTACAAGGCTAGGACTCGGGCTGCTATTTAAGAAGCCCGAGCTTGACGACTCACTAATTGGTGTGTGGGGTTCTTACTGAACGGTCAGAACCTCTAGAAGCCCACAGGGTCGGACAGAAGGTTAAATTCTGGCCGATGCCTAATATGCAACGCTATAGATCAGCGTTTGTCAAAGTGTGGTCCGCGGACTGGCGCCGGTCCGCGAGCAGTCGGGCGCCGGTCCACGGCCACCTGGAAAAAATAAAAAAAAATAATTGACCGTAAATGCTCATATAAACAAACGCCCACTACTACAATTTTCATCAAAGTTTTAGTTATTCTTACATTCGGGTAAACACACATCATTCTAATTTAAGCAATGAATGAGAAAGTAATGCTACTATTGTTGTAGAAACAATACCGCCAAAAATTCGGTAACGATAACGTAACTCGCTGCAATTAAGTAGCAACTTGCGCTTCTCCCCCGGTATACTGCCGCTCGTGGAAGCTTATGATAACTGTGAAATGCTTAGCAGTTTCTTACTGGCCAAATTTGACACCTAGACCCTTGCAGTCAAAGCTTGTCCATGTTCCTTACAAGTTTTGACTTTTAGACCCTTACTTTTAACTTTTAACGATACGTTTTTGTTTATTAATATGTGTTGGTGTCTAAAAGAGAGTCCAGTAGTTAGTAAGCGACAAGACGAATTTGAATTTATTTCTACAGGAGCCCTGGCCAAATGCTGCACGCCCCGATACGGAATAATGTAGCAGCACAATAACACAATAATACCACCAACAAACGAAATTCTCGGTGACGAAAACGACCAAATTTCTTTACAGGTTGATTTTAAACAAACAAATTTAATGTTTGTTTGTTTATAATTTGTTCCACATGTAATTACGATAAATTATAAAGATGAGGCTATAGTTAACAAGCCATAGTCATTGAAGGCGTGAAGATAATTTTTGACACAGCATTATCACTTGCTTCTTTCTGCATAAAAGTGAAAGCAGAATACCATGATCTTTCTGACATTAAAACTTTATTTTATTTTCATCGACATTCCTATACGAGACTGGCTTCTCAGCCGTGAGTGTCATTAACACAAAATATAGAAATAAACTGGATAGTTGCTCTCCACTACACGTTGCATTATCCTCGATCGAGCCACGGATTGCCAAGTTATCAAAAAATAAACAGACTCACTTGTCCGATCGCATTAGCTGCGCATGTTTAAAATAAGTAAAAAAAAAAACATTTTGTTAACAAACTAATAATTAAAATGCTTGCCATGTTTTAATCTTAACGATTTGATAACTAAATGAGATACACTGTGAACAAATTTCTCTTATAAATCAGCACCATGGTGGCTATGGTGAACCGTGGTCGGGGGGGGGGGGGGGGGGGGGGGGG